>JAFMOD010000250.1:1484719-1526072 GCA_019802435.1 Corydoras maculifer
CACACACACACACACACACACACACACACACACACACACACACACAGACAGACACACAGACACAAACAAACACACACAGGCATTAAGACACAGACAGACAGACAGACAGACGGGGACACATACACACAAACAGGCATTAAGACAGACAGACAGACAGACATACAGTTTGTCACTCACACAGTTATATGAGGTTTCCTGTGTTTATGATGATGATACTTTATTAATACTTTATTCAGTTATCAGTGTTGTGTGTAAACAGATTTTGGTCCTCTCTATGTTATATAACAGATTCCAGCCTCTCTGTCCACATGATGCCTGTAATTATTTAATATAATTATGCGGATTATTTGACACCAGACTTTAATGTACGTTTAATATTTACATTCAGGCAAAATGTGATAGAATTAGCAGTGTGTTTTGGAGTGTGGGACGCTGTACCTCAGACGCTCCCCTCAGACCTGTTCACATATCTGCCCTGGAAATTTACTGAGCCAAGTTCTGACTGAGGCTTTCTGAAACGCTGACTCGGCAATCCACAGGAAGTCGCCTCCAAACTAAAACACGGATTGGGCCGGGCAGAATTTTCTGTGCGAACAGGATCAACACAACAACTCTGACGAGTCATGAGACACAAGTTCTCTCACACAGCTCCATTCTGTCTCAGTTCTGCTGCGAGAACAACCGGGGCAGTCTGGGACGTGAGCGAACAACACCGCCATTGTTGGCTAGAGATGATGGCGATTGAGGCGTAACTTTAGAAACGCAGTCAACACAGACACACACACACACACACACACACACACACACACACACACACAGATAAGAGTTGGTGACGACCTCTGTGCTGTTGGTGCACAGGGGCCAGCAGTTAGGGAAGCCTAGCAGATGGATATCGATACAGTAATCTGGGTTTAAGGGGAAAATATCAGGAGGACGGGCGGCACGGCGGCTTGGTGTTTAGCACGGTCGCCTCTAAGTGCTAGGGATTCCCGGTTTAAATCCCCATCTGGGTGGAGTTTCCATGTTCTCCCCGTGTCCCGAGTGGGTTTCCTCCAGGTTCTTCGGTTTCCTCCCACAGTCAAGTGAGTTCTCCAAATTGCCCCATATAGAGTGTGTCTGTGTGAGTGAGTGTGCCCAGCGATAGATTGGCGTCTTGTCCTGGGTGTATCTGCCCAACGCCCAAAACGTTCCCACCTGGATGGGCATGGGGAACACCCCCGCGACCCTTCGGGCGCTGGGCAGTTACATGCATACATATATAATCAGGACAGGTTACCAATATATCACGTGCTCTAGGCACACTAACACACACACTATATAGAAAAAAATTCGATGGAGGCATTTTAGAGAAGGGGCAGCATGGTGGCTTAGTGGTTAGCACGTTCGCCTCTCAGCACTGGGGATCCAGATTCGAATCCCAATCTGGGTGGAGTTTCCATGTTTTCCCCGTGTCCACATGGGTTTCCTCCCACAGTCCAAAAACATGGATTCAATGCTCTAAATCAATGCTCTAAATTGCACCATATAGAGTGTGTTTGTGTGTGTGTCTGTGTGAGTGAGTGTGCACCCAGTGATAGATTGGTGCCCTGTCCTGGGTGTATCTGCCCAGCGCCCGAAATGGTCCCCCCTGGATAAATAATAATTAATAATAATAAACAAATAATAATTAAATAATAATAATAAACAACAAGAACATGTTCTGTGTGTGGCATGGTGGTGTAGTGTTAAGCATGTTCTCCTCTCAGCACTGGGGATCCAGGTTCAAATCCCTTTCTGGGTGGAGTTTCCATGTTCTCCCCATGTTCATGTGGGTTTCCTCCGGGTTCTCCGGTTTCCTCCCACAGTCCAAAAACATGGATCAAGGTCAATTGAATGCGCTAACTATGTGTGAGTGTGTATGCCAAGTGATAAATTGGCATCCTGTCCTGGGTGTATCTTCCCAGAGCTTGAAACGTTCCCCCTAGATGGGCATGGTGAACCCCTTCACGACCCTAGTAGAGGATAAAGCGGAAGATAAGGACATGAATGGAATTAGAGCAACCAACTTACTTCAAAGTCATGTTTGCACACTCTATATGGGGCAATTCTCAATTGACTTGATCCATGTTTTTGGACTGTGGGAGGAAACTGGAGAACCCGGGGGAAACCCATGCGGACACAGGGAGAACATGGAAACTCCACCGAGATTGGGATTGAAACCAGGAATCCCTAGTGCTGAGAAGAGAACATGCTAAGCACTAAGCCACTCAAACTTGATCTCACACCATTGAACTCCAATTTATTTTGTCTACGTAAGAAAAAAATTATTGGGAAATCTCAGTGATTGGCTTGTGGTTAAGAAACAAGCCCTGCAACCTGAAGGTCCTCGGTTCCATTCCCGGTCCCACCAAGTACTATAGCTGGGCACTTGGGCAAGGTACCTGACCCAATTGCTCCCTGAGTGTTGTATACAGGGCTGCCCACCACTCTGGGCACGTGTGCTCACCTCATTCAGTGTGTGTGTGTGTGTGTGTGTGTGTGTGTGTGTGTGTGTGTGTGTGTGTGTGTGTGTCACTGCACGGATGGGTTAAATGTGGAGGATAAATTCTTCTGTGTGTAAGCACTGTGGGTAAATGAGATCACTTCATCACTTCATTAGAGGGGTTTAATGTATCTCAGCATTCCTTCAGGCCAGCACAGGGCAGGAACGTGTGTTGGGTTCACAGAGATAGTCTTGGTAGTGAATCTAGATGGCAGGTATCCCACTGTGCTGTGGGCCGCAGAGAGAATCCGGTCTGCTTCACTGTGGTTCCACAGTGCAAACGTTCCCCACTCCCTGCACAGTGTGCACAAAGAGCATGTGACACAGTTAGAAGAGAAAGAAAATATCCACAGGGCAAACTCTTAAAGGAAACGTTCAGTGCGGCGCAGCAGCCGCTGTAATAAGGTCATCAAAACATCCTGACTGTGTGAGGAAGGGGGTGTCCACTTTAAAGCAACGCCAGCCTGCATTTTACCCAGCCGTCATTTTGAAACATCGATTTACATTTTTTTTTGTTTTTTTTCCCACCTTTAGATAAAAGAAGTGGAGATGGAAAAATGTGTCGTCCTTGATCTGCTCCTTCCGGGTTTGATTCCCCTGACGCAGCCCCGGCTGAGTCGGAGGTTTCAGCGGCGCACTTCAAACATGCTTTTGTTAAACAATGCATGAGAAGCAACCGCTCGCTGTAATGACATCATTACGAGAATCACGGCACGCCGACTGCCGGCTCTCCTGTCCGGTGCAGAGGAGACGGACGGGGAGAGGGGAAGAAAAAACAATTTCCACTTTCATACATGTGACATCGTTCTCAATGACAGCCTTATTACCACAGAGGATGTTCTCAATACTTTCAAAGCCTGCCATTGTCCCCGGATGCATCACAGGAATGTACACTCGCATGTAAACAAGGCCGGGAGCTTCAAACTCCAGCTGCAGCTCTGAGATGAGATGATAAATACACCACCTAATGGATATGGGTGATATCCATCCATCCATCCATCCATCCATGGCGGGGTACCCCATGTCCATCAAAAGGAGATTTTTAACACGGAAACCTTCAGATTCCAGTGATGCTGCAACTCTAACTCAAATTGTACAGTAATGATCTCCATCAGCGGCAGCTAGAACATTAATATGTCACATCTACATGGTTGGTTTAGAATTCCATCCATCCATTATCTATTCTTCTATATTAGGGTCATGGGGGGATTCCCTATGGCCATCCAGGGGAGAACGTTTCGGGCGCTGGGCAGATACACCCAGGACAGGGCGCCAATCTTTCACTGGTCACACACTCATTCACACAAACACACTCTATATGGGGCAATTTGGAGCATCAATTTACCTTGACTCCATGTTTTTGAACTGTGGGAGGAAACCAGAGAACCTGGAGGAAACCCACGTGGACACAGGGAAAACATTCAAACTCCACCCAGATGGGGATTCGAACCGGGAATCCGTAGAGCTGAGAGGCGAACGTGCTAACCACTAAACCACGTGCCGCCTGAACGTTGTGCATCCATCCATCCATTATCTTCCGCTTCATCCTCTATTAAGGTTGCAGGGGGGGTTTCCCATGCCCATCCAGGGGAGAAGGTTTCGGGCGCTGGGCAGATATACCCAGGACAGGGCGCCAATCTTTCACTGGTCACACACTCATTCACACAAACACACTCTATATGGGGCAATTTGGAGCATTCAATTTACCTTGACTCCATGTTTTTGAACTGTGGGAGGAAACCAGAGAACCTGGAGGAAACCCACGTGGACACAGGGAAAACATTTAAACTTCACCCAGATTGGGATTTAAACCTGGATCCCCAGGACTGAGAGGTGAACCACTCTGCTACCACTAAATATAAATCTATCTGCCGCTTAATCCTATACTAAGGACAAAGTAGCGGGTCGGTTGTCCATGTCAATCCAGGGGAGAACGTCTCACTTTCCAAAATGAGTTCAATCTGAATCTTTGAACTGCAGTAACTGAAGTTCAGTTTGTAAACAGGATCTGAAGTTCGAAGTGCTCCATGTGTTTTGATGCGCTGTGCTTTTCTAATTGTGGTTCTGTGGTATGGCAGGTGAGTGGAACAGCTGACTGAGGACGATGAGCTCATTAGGTCTGAAATGGCTCTTTCCCTGGAGACGCATCCACCTCCCTCTTTTCCATGACATACGAATGACAGCAAGGGGAAGTGACTAAGCGTGGGTTCATGTGCAAATTTAGGCCTCGACATTCGATTCTCAAGTTGTACCAAAAAGACTTTTCACTTTTTGAAATTTGCGACACTCCATTCATGGCAGCTGCCAAAGCCCACAACTGCTGATGTGTGTGCAGCGGAGCAGGCGGTGTTAAACTTCTCCAAATCACACAGGCAGCAAAAAGCTGACATCCTGCACTTAGACGCTGTGAAAGAAATACACCAGCCCCGGTGGCAGCTATTGATCTGCCCTCAGCGCCTTGTCTTTTTTACCATCCATCATTACATAAGGCAGCAAGTGCCTTTCTGATGGAGGATCCCCCGGCTCCATCCCCAGTGGAAAATGGCTGACATGGCTAAAGGAAATTCGGGGCAAGACCTCCTAAGCCTTCTGACTATCGCTGTTCAATTGAAAGCTGTTATAGTTCCACTGATCATAAAGATTTACAATCACATCCCGGAGTCCACTTTACCTTAAATCCATGTTTTTAGACTGTGGGAGGGAACTGGACTACAGTACATACTGTTATAGTCCCTTTACTCTGTTCCCTAATAGTCAGGACCCAGATAGTACCACCACAAAGCAGCTATTATTCCTACAACAGACCAAAAACATGGATTCAAGGTAAACTGAATGCTCTAAATTGCCCCATATAGTATGTGTTTGTGTGTGTCTGTGTGTGTGCCTAGTGAGAGATTGACATCGTGTTCTGGGTGTATCTGCCCAGCGCCCAAAACATCCCCAGGATGGGCATGGGGAACCCCCCCTGCAACCATAGTACAGGATAAAGCAGAAGTTATTATTCCTATCCCAGCAGTGTCACTGAGGTGGAGAAATGACATTACACTGCTGCACTAAAACCCCCTCACCACATCAGTGTCACTGCAGAACGGTCAAAAAAAAACAATCCACCACCCGAATGATACCTATCCTGTTCACAGATGTTCTACAGTCTGTAACTGTAAAACTACAAAGTCCATCTATGTGGTAAGTAGAGGAAATAGAGGATGGAGCAAGAAGGGGGTGTGTCCAAACACCCTGGACAGGACGCCAATCCATTGCTAGGCACACTCACTCACACAGACACGCACACTCAGAGAATCCAATTTACCTTGAGTCCATGTTACCTTGAGTGCGTGTTGGACATGGTGGAGAACATGGAAACTCCATTTTTATGTTCTTGTGATGCAACAACACTCCAGGGGAGGCACGGTGGTTTAGTGGTTAGCATGTTCACCTCTCAGCTTTAGGGATTCCCAGTTCGAATCCCAATCTGGGTGGAGTTTCCATGTTCTCCCCGCGTCTACGTGGGTTTCCTCTGGGTTCCCCGGTTTTCTCCCCAGTCCAAAAAGATGGATCAAGGTCAATTGAATTCTCCGAAATTGCTCCATATCGAGTGTGTCTGTGTGAGCGAGTGTGTGCCCAGTGATAGATTGCGGCCCTGTCCTGGGTGTATCTGCCCAGCGCCCGAAATGTTCTCCCCTGGACCCTAGTACAGGATAATGTATTAGATAATTGATGAATGGATGGATGGATGGAACAACACTAAAGACATTCCAACCTTCCGTTATTCAATGTACACACACCAAACTCACGCTGCACAAACTCTTTAAGAAGAAGGTTTGCAATCAGGAGGTTTTTATTACATGCCTGTGCATTCGTCTGCTGGAGAACTCACAAACCGCCGATGGTGGTTCTAAGCCTTCAGTCTAAATTGCGCTACTGAGACGCCAAGTAAATCTATGCTTTTAGCGGCGCGACCCGAACCAACACTGAAAACAGCGAATGCACTCAGGAAGTAAATCCCTCTCTCTAACAACTCTAATTGTGTCTCTCAATGTTTCCTTGGCGGCCGTTCCACAGGAGGCGTATGCAGATAGTCAGGCTTTAATTGAGTGCTGTGGGTGATGCCATGGGAGACTGGTGGAGTGTACAGGCTGCACTGAAGTTCCCCTGACAGCTCCTACTCTTCTGCTTTTTTTTAATTTCCTTTCCCCCCCCCCCTCCCCAAACTTAACTTCCTTTTCGAACGCTGGCACTTCTTTCTCACAGTCTTTGAAACCCAGTATTTAGAGGTCGTCTGAAACGGGGTTGAAAAAGCATTTTCAGCAGTTCTTAGTGTTCACGTGGGAATATCTTTAGAAAGGGAAATGCGCATGGAAATACGAAAGGGCACGGCCGTATATCAGTTTGCTGTTTCATCAGGAGTATATGAGCATTTTATTACGCCGGAGTTAAAAGACACGGTAAACCTGAGTGCTTGAACCGTTATAAAAATAACATGGTAGCTGGACGTCTGTAGAACACGCCGTTTTAAAGATGAGAGGGATTTTTTAATGAGAAAAAGAATCTGTTTGGATGTTTATTTTAACATAGAAACCTCGGGAATTCAGTGATGATGCAACTCTAACTCAAATTGTACAGTAATGACCTTCATCAGCAGCAGCTAGAACATTAATATGGCTCATCTACATGGTTGGTTTAGAATTATTCATGTAATAATACCATACAGGCGGCATGGTGGCTTAGTGGTTAGCATGTTCGCCTCTCAGCGCTGGGGATCCAGGTATGAATCGCAATCTGGGTGGAGTTTCCATGTTCTCCCCGTGTCCGTGTGGGTTTCCTCGGGGATCTCTGGTTTCCTCCCACAGTCCAAAAACATGGAGCAAGGTAAATTTTGCCGTTAAGTGTGTGTGTGCCCAGCAATGGATTGGCGCCCTGACCTGTGTGTATATTCCCAGTGCCTGTAACGTTCTACCCTGGTTGGCCATGAGGAACCACCCCATGACCCTAGTAGGATTCCCCATGACCCAAAGGATTAAATGGGGGATAATGAGCTAATGTCATATACAGTATTAGTCTAAAGTTATCAGTCCCACTTCCTGTAGTTCTACAATTCCAGACTGTAGTTCATCTGTTTGTGTTCTACAGTACATACTGTGTACTCTGTTCTAATGGTCAGAACCCCAATAGTACCACCACAGAGCAGGGATTATTTGGTTGGTGCATTATTTCTATCCCAGCAGTGTCGCTGAGGTGGAAAAATGAAACTACAGCAGCACTGACGCACTAACACCCCCTCACTGCATCAGTGTCACTGCAGAACTGACAATAAACAATCCACCACCCAAATGATACCTGTTCTGTGATGCTCCTGGCCAACAGAGAACAGAGAAGTAACAGAACACAGATGTTATAGAGTCTGTAATTGTAAAAATACAAAGTCCATCTATATGCTAAGTGGAGGAAATAGATAATGGAGCAAGAAGGGGGCGTGTCCAAACTTTTGACTGGTACTGTATGTATTAATGGGTGTGGTAGCTCAGTGGTTAGGTTTGTTGGGCTATCTGAAGGTTGTGGGTTCAAATCCCAGGTCCACTGAAGTTATTAATGTGGCTCATTGAACAAGACCCTTAACCCTCATTGCTCCAGGGGGGCTGTTCTCATTAAATATGATTACATTTAATAAAAATACATTTTTCTATCTCTACCTGCACGTCTTAAACTGCATAAATCTGCATGCGCCTCCTGTGGAACACCCGTTTTAATTATCCGGTTAAATAACAGAGTGCTTAATTTAACTGAAGATTTAAAGATGGAAGCCCAGCCCTTAGAACGGGTTTGGCTGGAACGTTTCTCATGTCTGTGTAATAATGGCAGTCTCTTTGTTAGAAAATCAGAAATGAACTATTGAACCTCACATGTTCAGGCTGTTATGAACGCTGCCATTTAGGAAGAGGAGCTCAAACGCACATGATGTCATGTTCTGACCTTTAGCACGAGTAGAACAACCGTAGTGAATGAGAATAGCATCTACAGGTTTGGTGAGTGTTCTGTGGCTTTTAGGTATGCTTCAGCGCGGTGTGCAGCGTCTATGTATAGGCTGCAGAGAGTGTTCTGAGGTTTCAGCTGTTGGAGGTTCATTAGTGGCATGGCAAACATTTCTAAATTAGTGCTAAAGATTAGAAGAGTGGGGTCCTGAAACAGCACACGGACCAGTGAAGAAATCTATACAGGTTCCCATAAGTACAGTTACAGAGGGACAGTCAACATGACTGAACCACAGCTTAATATCTCATACACCATGAGGACAAAAGAACTGGACAGCACAGAATAAGCTGCTCCACCTTTGCAGTTATAGCAGCCTTTATGGCTTTATACATGAATTTAGCTGAGAGTGTGTAATCGTTCAGCAGGGCATTTGTGAGGGCAGACAGTGATGTTAAAAAAGAAGGTCTGGCTCTAAATCCTTGTTCTAATTCACCCCAAATGTGTTTAATGGAGTTGAGATCAGGGCTCTGTACATTCCAGATGAGTTCTTTTACACCAACCTCACTACAGACCTTGTGCACTGGGGGTCAGTTATGCTGAATATATATATATATATATATATATATATATATATATATATATATATATATATATATATATATATATATATATATATACACACACACAAGCTTACCTAGCAGTATTACTTACTTTTACACATTTATATACATTTACACAAATATAGACAGACATACACCCCCCCCTCACTCTCTCTCTCACACACACACACACACACACACACATATATATATATATATATATATATATATATAGAGAGAGAGAGAGAGAGAGAGAGAGAGAGAGAGAGAGAGAGAGAAAGAGAGAGATAGATAGATAGACAGATATAAACACACATACACATATGTATATAGTACATATATATATATATATGTGCGTATATATACATATATATACATATATATATATATATATATATATATATATATATATATATATAGAACATATATATGTATGTGTATATATATATATATATATATATATATATATATATATATATATATATATATATATATATATGTGTGTGTGTGTGTGTGTGTATATATATGTATATGTATATATGTATATAAATATATATAGATATTTAATGTATATGTATGTGTTAACTAAGCTTATTGTAATCAATTTTAATTTGCAAACATAAATTAGTTGCTGAAATATTATTTAAGCCATTTATGTAAATTGCTAAGCTAAAGTTGGTTTTGCAGATATATTTATTCTGATTGCAGGTTTTTTCTTTTCTCTCATATTTGCTTTTAATCTTTTAGCATTCTGTCTGGCTGCCGTTCTTTTATTTGCAAGAACAGGATTCAAATCATTACTGTAACCCGAACACACTGTAGACAACTGTTTCACTCTGCCAACTCAACTAAATATGTGTTCAACGGTTTTGAAGGTGTGTGTGTGTGCGAGTCTGTGTGCATGTGTTGCTTTGAGGGACTCAATCATATGTAAATGTCTCTTGTGTGAATATTGTGTGACTGTGTGTGCAAATGCATATGCAGTGGTTGAAGTGACAGAGCAGCTCGACGCGACGGTCTGCTCTTCCTGTTTGCATATGCGTGACAGACAGGCCATGTTCGGATTGTAATGACATTAAATATCTGCGTTACACAAGCTTTCCAGCCCACAAAGCATTTCACTTCACTAGCACAGGCTGTACGTCCACATTCTTACAGTTGTGGGAACAAATGTCCAGCTCCACAGTTCACTGATAGTTAAACATTACTGACTATTAAGCCTTGGCAAGATGTTTGTGGTCAGGTGCTGGCACAGGGCTGTTCCTACAGAGCTTTTTAAAGCCTTCTCATAACACTGACAGAAATCCAAAACTAGTTATTGAAATTTATTGGAATAGTTTGAAATTCAGTCACGATAAAAATGTGTGTGCGCTAAATTAGTACCTATGTGTGTGTGTACATGGATAAATATCTATCCATTTATCTATATCTATATAGTGTGTGTATATGTATATATGTATCTCAGTGTGTGTGTGGGCGGCACGGTGGCTAAGTGGTTAGCACATTCGCCTCTCAGCACTCGAACTCCTGGTTCGAATCCCCATCTGGGTGGAGTTTCCATGTTCTCCCTGTGTCTGCGTGGGTTTCCTTCGGGTTCTCTGGTCTCCTCCCACAGTCCAAAACATGGATCAAGTGAACTGAGTTCTCCAAATTGCCCCATAAAGAGTGTGTATGCGTGTGTGTCTGTGTGAGTGAGTGTGTGCCCAGCGATGGATTGGCAAGCTGTCCTGGGTGTGTCTGCTCGGCGCCCGAGACGGTCTCCCCTGGATAGGCATGAGGAACCCCCCTGCGACCCTTATAGAGGATAAAGCGGAAGATGATGAATGAATAAATGAATTAATATATTCATTCATTTATTACCTCCCGCTTATCCTCTATTAGGGTCGCGGTGGGGTTCCCCATGCCCATCCAGGGGAGAACGTCTCGGGCGCTGGGCAGATAGATCCAGGACAGCGTGCCAATCCATCGCTGGGCACACACTCACTCACTGAAACACACTCTACATGGGGCAATTTGGAGAACTCAATTAACTTGATCCATGTTTTTGGACTGTGGGAGGAAACCGGAGAACCCGGAGAAAACCCACGCAGACACGGGGAGAACATGGAAACTCCACCCAGATGGGGATTCGAACCGGGAATCCCTAGCGCTAAGAGGCGAACGTGCTAACCCCTAAGCCACATATATATATATATATATATATATATATATATATATATGTGTGTGTGTGTGTGTGTGTGTGTGTGTGTATATATATATATATATATAGTGTGTCCAGCTGTGACATTATTGACCATAAGACACACCCCTGAGTACTTCACATTCGTATCAATGTGTGATGTACATTATTTAAAACTATGTACCATAGATGGAAATACGGATTGAAATAACCAGCGAGCCGATTCCTGATGAGCACTAAACCTGTGTCCTGTTACTCAGCAACCAACGTTTACTTTAAATGCTGGATTACATCACAAAAGACCAGTTTATTAAGGATTTTGTTTTCAATATACACATTTTTAATTCAAACCTTGTTTTTTTTATTATAACATTTTTATAAACTCAATAAGACACGAGAGGGAGTGTATTATTTTGAATAAATAAAAAATAAGTTTAACGGCACGCACCTTCACATCGGATTTAAAAACAACTCTTTCGCTTTTTTATTTTTTGAATTATTTATAATTATTATAATGCACATCCTCTTGTATCATATTGCTTATTTACATTCACATTTTACATTACATTTACATTTATTATTATTTATTATTTGCATTTACAGTTGAAAGGCTTTTAACTCTGAAAGGCTTGTGACTCTAAAGCTGCTTTGTGACAATGTACTGTTGTCAAAAGCGCTCTATAAATAAATTACTTGAACTTTAACATTTCATTAAAGTTCAGATGCTTTAATTCAAAGCAACTTAAAAATGAGAACACCACAAGTCAGTAGTTAAAGAAGAACCAGCCACACTGTAGAATTATCAAACCTGATTGTTATCTGATCCTACACCCCCCCTCCCCTCTTTTATATATTTTTAAATTATTATTATTATTATTTTATTTATTTTTTTTCTACAACAGGTGTTGGTAACAAAGATGCATCTTCAGTAGTTTCTCAAAAATGCCTAGTTGGGTAGATGGTTTCACCATTTTGCAGTGCGTAGTAGTTCAGTGGTTAGGGCGTTGGGCTATCAATATGAAGGTTGGGGGTTCAAATCCCAGGTCCACTGAAGTTACCAATGTGGGTCCTTGTGCAAGACCCTTAACCCTCATTGTTGCAGGGATGTTGTGATTAACCCTGCGCTCACCTTGTAAGTCACTTTGGATAAAAGCGTCTGCTAAATGACCAAATGTAATATAATGTAATGTAAAAGTAATGCAGTGGTGGATGCCACGGAGTGAGAATTAGATCCTCGGTGACCAGGCGACAATCATCACTAGAGCGAAGTGAACGAGCCGGAGTGTATTTTGAAAAGATGTTCAGTGCAGGTAAGAGGGGGCAGATCCAGAAATGGTGCTATAGTCCAGAGTCAGGATCATTTATTAATATCGGACTCATTTTTCAGGTTTTGAAGTAGTTTTTGGGGTAAACATGCAGTCATGGAGGCCAGTCTCTGCTGGTTCCTCCATCACATCGCCTTTCATCCTGAATCCTGTGGTAGAAGCCGACACGGCGCAATTTCAATCATTTCACAATTTTCCAGCAATCATAGCGTTAACTCCCCTGTTATTTAAAACAATCAGAGCTCTGCACCGGAGTTAATCACTGCTTACATGACATCAGTCAGGGTTATTCATTCTGTTCCAATTAATCATGCCATTTATCTGCATTGTCTGAGGCCTCTGCCAACCCGATTCATCTGCAGTGACAACTCACATTGTGGAGTTTTGTCATGTTTGCCGGCAAATGGAGGGCAAATTGTTTGTGATCCCAAATTGACCGTATATGTGCGATTTGGTGAGCAGCGTGCTGATCTTTGATGGTGTTAATTCAGCACCATCTGCTTTTGGTGCGGGTTGTTCAGCTCACTCGCTTATAAACTAAGTGGGGGCTGTTACACTTCCCGTAATGTTCCACTTTCTCGGCTTTATGTCGCGGAGCCGGCTAGGACTCAATCAGGCCACTGGTGCTCCCTGGATATTACACACTCCATGAGTGCCAGTTATGGGTTGAGGAGCTCGGTGTGCTGTACTGTCACCGCAGATAAGGGCCTGTCTCAGACACAGACGAGCTCCGGCTGCCGGAACCCTCCGAGTTCCACTCACATGGCAAAAAGTAACACATTAATAGCTTTAAAAATCCAGCACTCTGACGGACTGCGGCAGATCGGCGTGGTGCTAATTATCTAATTACTCCGGCTAAAATGAGACCGTGGCCGTGTTTGCTTAAAATGAATTAGCGCAGCTGCTCCTGCCATGAGCGGCTAACGTGGAAGCTGCGAGTTTAAGGGCTGCTCGTGTTTAATATCTAATCAGGAGGAAGCAAAAAGCCTGCTGAGAACCGCCGAGATGCCAAGAGAACTCCAGAGCGGGCCGCAATGTTTTCGCCTGTCACACCTGACACACGGCAGTCGCACAATTTACCACACCGCCTGTCTGCCACACTGTGCTACACAAAAAGCACACACAGCCACGTATAGCACAACAGAAAGACTCCCAGAAGGCACAGGCACTCTCAGAATCTATTTTAACTGCATTGATCAACATTCAGGCGGCATGGTGGCTTAGTGGTTAGCACTCAATCTGGGTGGCGTTTCCATGTTCTCCCTGTGTCCACGTGGGTTTCCTCCGGGTTCTCTGGTTTCCTCCCACAGTCCAAAAACATGGATCAAGGTCAATTGAGTTCTCCAAATTGCCCCAAATAGAGTGTGTTTGTGTGAGTGAGTGTGTGCCCAGTGATAGATTGGCGTCCTGTCCTGGGTGTACCTGCCCAGTGCCCAAAACGTTCTCCCCTGGGTGGGCATGGGGACCCTAGTAGAGGATGAAACAGATAATGCATGGATGGATGTGCAACGTTCAGGGGGCATGGTGGCTTAGTGGTTAGCACATTCACCTCTCAGCACTAGGGATTCTCGGTTCGAATCCCCATCTGGGTGGAGTTTCCATGTTCTTCCCGTGTCCTTGTGGGTTTCCTCCAGGTTCTCTGGTTTCCTCCCACAGTCCAAAAACATGGATCAAGGTCAATTGAGTTCTCCAAATGGCCCCATATAAAGTGTGTATGTGTGAGTGAGTGTGTGCCCAGCGATAGATTGGCACCCTGTCCTGGGTCTATCTGCCCAGCGCCTGAAACGTTCTCCTCTGGATGGGCATGATGCACAATTTTCTAACTGAATTGTTAACAATCTGGTCTTCCACAGCGTAATCTTGTCTATTTTTCGAAATGAAGGTTGATCGCTGAGTAACGTGATACTGTTTGTATTAATCAGTATTTCAATTTATGGAATATAATTTACAAAATCGTATTGTATATCACGCATTGATATGAATGTGAAGCGCTCAGAAGTGTGCGTTATTTTTGATGTCACGGCTGGACAAATGGCTCAACCAATCAGATTTAAGGACCGGACCTACCCGTTTTATAATAAAGGCTGATTTCTAAACCACAAACCTATGACTGCCCGCCCCATAGGAATAAACATAAGTGTAACTTCAGTTCCGGCTAGCAGCATAATACGTAATTTTCTTATCACCCTGTTGCCATGACGATGCTGAGGCGCTTTCAGGATTAATGAACTGTAATGTTTTTAATCGTTGCAAAAACGATTAATCGTCTCCTTCCTACACATGACCTTGACCGTTCTGTTGCTTTTTGTACAGCGATTCATCTTAAGTCATTCGTTTAGCAAACCACAGAAGATAAAGGTTTAGTTAATTAATCACTTATTTGGTTTTACGAGCACAGATCGTTCCCTTAAGTGCATATAAACATACAGAGTTTGAAGGAAAGCCTTAGAAGGTTTTGTGTGCTGACCGAATTACAGAGCATCACCATGATCTGCCGTGCCAATAGGTGATGATCGCTAATCAAATCCAGTTCTTTAGTCAAATCCGCTTTATCCTCTATTAGGGTCGCGGGGGGGTTCCCCATGCCCATCCAGGGGAGAACGTCTCGGGCGCTGGGCAGATACACACAGGACAGGGCGCCAATCTATCGCTGGGCACACACTTACTCACACAGACACATTCTATATGGGGCAATTTGGGGAATTCAATTGACTTGATCCATGTTTTTGGACTGTGGGAGGAAACCGGAGAACCCAGAGGAAACCCACGGACACGGGGAGATCATGGAAACTCCACCCAGATTGGGATTTGTCAAAGTAATGAGCGGAATTTATTTTGAAGTATAAGGACAGGATAGTCACATGGCATTTATCTGGCTCATCATTAGGAAAGGGCATGGTGCTGCAATGATGCTGTTCCAGGGAGCCTTCTCATCTAAGTACCCTGCAGTATCTGCCCCTTTCAGTTCTGCTGCTTTAGTCAGTGATGTTGGAGTCACATGGTGCACTGTGTCAATCAAACTCTGGTTATTAATTACTTACTGAGCTTCATTAGCTCTAACTGCTTTTCTTGTTTTCTTTTTAAGATGTTGCTAATTGCCTGAAGGTGTCATCAGCTCTTCATCCATGGCTCTGCCGGTGCACTGCGGCTACCTACGACAATTACTGGATGGAACCAGGATTGTTATTGGACTGGTAGTCCTGCAGAACGCCCTCAATGGACTTATCCAATTGCTAAATATGGTCACATGATCACTGCATAATCTCTAGATGGCCGTCCTACACTGTTGATGCTGCTGGCCGCTCAAAGAGGATGAGTCCCTCAGTGAGCCTTGGTCCTCCCAAGATTTCTTCCTTTAAAGAACAACATAACAGGAATTTTGTCTTGCCACTGTCGCTTCGGCTTGCTCTTTGGAGGTTCAGGCTCATAACACAGTAAAGCTGTGTGCTATTGTAAAAAGCAATACATCAATAAACTACTTAAACTTGAGCACAGTGTGTAGACTCGGCCTTGACCATGTGTCAAAAGGGACAGTTTCAAAGTGTTCCCCGATAATATCCACTGATTAGTGACGCGCTAGAACACCGAGAGTATTAAACGGAACATCCTGTACTACTGGCACAGCTCCACAGGTCAACATGTGCAGACTCACCGTCTCGTTTCCAAACACGATGTCCACATAGGGCATGACCTTCATTAGGGATTCCTTGAAGGCCTGGCAGATGAAGGGGGCAGAGAGGTTCAGGCAGAATATCTTGTCGTGGTCCGAGGCATGCTTTGCCACCTTCAGGATCGACTCCAGAGACACGGTGAGGAAGAACCCCTGCGAGAGGATGAGAGCAGAGACTTCAGGCCATCACTTCGCAAAGCTGGTTTTGAAAAATCAATCACAATATAAGCACATCACATCCCATCCATTCTCCCACCCAGGAAGACGGACAAAAACGCTCGCATTAAAGGTAAACACAGCGCCTGGGTATCGTTTTCAAAAATGATGAGCGCGGTTTAATCTGAGCAGCAGACTAAGTGAGATGCCAGGCTCATTTTTGTCCTTATCACTCAGTCTGCATGAAGGATGATAAGGATGAAAGTGATCCTGGCACCTCCGGATCGCGCCGAGAATGAGAATTACAAGGAATCAAAGGAGGAAGAAATTGCCACATCTTTATTTGAAAGCAGTAAACATGGCTTAGTTTGATATAACGCACTGCGTGATGAGGCACAAATAGGATTAGAGATGGAGCGGATAAGAATGAATGATGACTAAACGAGTTCATAATTACAGCTGCACTTCCATCAGAGATCACGGGGAGGTCACCGGGACAATCCGATGTAACGCAGGACACCTTCATCAGGCATCTAACGCATGGAAAACCTCAAGGTCACGCTGGCTCTCTATGAACCCAACGGCAGAACCTTATCATTTCATTAGCTTCTGCCAAATCCTATACTAGAGACTAGGGTCATGGGGGGGGTGTCCATACGAGCACTGGACAGATACACCCAGGACACACGCAAACTATGTAGGACCAATTTAGAACAGCCAGTTCACCTTGATTCCATGTGTTGGGACCTAGGGAGGAAATCGGAGAACCCGGAGGAAACCCACGCACACACGGAGAGAACATAGACACTCCCAGGACAGGGCGGCAATCCATCACTGACAGACAAACTATATAGGGGCAATGTAGAGTAGCCAATTCACCTTAAAGGTTTTTGGACTGTGGGAAGAATTTGGAGAACCCGGAGGAAGCCCATGCTGATACAGGGAGAACATGCAAACTCCATTCAGATTGGTATTCAATCCTGGATCCCCAGCGCTGAGTGGAGAACATGCTAAACCACGCCACTGTGTCAGCAATGGCAGAATCTTAATTGGTGCTAATCACTATGCTATGTGTTGCCCAACATCAATACCATTATCATATTCATAAAACTACATGGGTGGCTTAGTGGTTAGCATGTTCTCCTCTCAGCGCTAGGGATTCCTGGTTCGAATCCCAATCTGGGTGGAGATTCCATGTTCTCCCCGTGTCCCAGTTTCCTCCCACAGTCCAAAAACATGGATCAAGGTCAATTGAATTCTCCAAATTGCCCCATATAGAGTGTATCTGTGTAAGGTAGTGTGTTCAGTGATAAATTGGCACCCTGTCCTGGGTGTATCAACCCAGCATCCGAAACGTTCTCCCCTGGATGGGCATGGGGAATGGCAATCGTCCATGTTCTCCCCATGTCTGTGTGGCGTCCTCCGGGTTCTCCGGTTTCCTCCCACAGTCCAAAAACATGGATCAAGGTCAATTGAATTCTCCAAATTGCCCCATATAGAAAGTATTTTTGTGTGTAAGAGTGTGTCCAGCGATAGATTGGCGCCCTGTCCTTGGTGTATCTGCCCAGCACCCGAAACGTTCTCCCCTGGATGGGCATGGGGAACTCCCCCCCCCCCCCCCCCCCGCGACCCTAATAGAGGATAAAGCAGAAAATAATGGATAGATGGACAAAATTACATATCATGGCAACAGCGGGAGCCATGTACTGTATTTTTCTGCATTATAATCACTATTTACATGACATTTACATTTACATTTGGTCATTTAGCAGATGCTTTTATCCAAAGCGTCTTACAAGGTGAGCACAGGGTTAATCACAACATCCCTGGAGCAATGAGGGTTAAGGGCCTTGCTCAAGGACCCACAATGTTAACTTCAGTGGACCTGGGATTTGAACCCACAACCTTCAGATTGATAGTCTAATGCCCTAACCACTGAGCTACCGCACCTTTATTTCTCAGATAAAGCCTCTACCCTCTTTACTAATTACAGTCGATTGTCCAATTGGCTACTGGCTTTCTACCATGTGTGACTGTTCAATAGCCCCAAAGTCTTTTTTAATGGATATCTGATATAAGCTGTACACACCGGATTCATTTCCTCTTCAGGAGACGACAGAGAAGCGAGTGTAAACATAAGAAACCAGAGCCTTTGTACAAAGAGTTGTACTTTACCCTAAAACGCCATTCTAATGAGTGAAACTCCATGACCTCTATAGTCTGGCACACAGGTTCACTGTATCAGGAGAGCATTCGAGCAGAATGGAGTTAATACAAACACAGGCCATTTCCCTTCTTCGTTGCGTGGCTCGAAAACAGCATCGGAGAGCAAAGCGCTGGCCACTCTCCAGCCCTGGCTCTGGTAGGAGGGAGCCGAGATGGGAATAAAAAAAACATCGCGCGCATTTGATGAAGTGGAAAACAAAGGTCTGGTCTGGACTCTTTTTACTGCGAAACAAGAGAGCCCAGCGAGAGCATTGTGAGAATGAATACGGAGCAGGTAAGGAAACACCTCCACGTTTAAAGCTGAAACCAAACACCGTGCTCGTACCTTTGATACAGTTCATCTTGCACTGGGAATAATTCAGAGTCACCGTATAGGAGAGCGCGAACACAATAGGGTGAGTGAGAGAAAAAGCAAAGGGTACATGACGGCGCAACCGGAGCTTTCACACAGACTAGCACGGGTGTGCAGAGAACATTCCATTAAAACAGATGAAGCTTTTGTGGCTGCGAGTGGAAAAGAGGAGAGAAGTGACCTTCGTGTGTTTAGTGTGGCTGTGTCAGCTTTTACACTCTTCACCAGTGGAATAAAAAAAAAACAAAAAAACACACACACACACACACACCATGTCGTCTGGCTGCGGAGCCATTTACAGGCCGAGAGCTGTACGAGTGATGTGGGCGAACATTATGTGAAATATCTATAGTGTTAGTCATAACAAAATGCCCTCGTTTTCTGCCTCGGTCTGTAATATAAAGCACGCTCCTGAAAAGTTCCACCGAGCCGTCAGGGAAATTTATGAGTCCTGATACCTTTAATGCAACATCGAAATATCCTTTGGCAAAGGAAACGGGATGAGTTTTACAAGGGCTCCAAACGCGGAGATGAATATATGGCTCTTCGGTCTCCGTCATCATTTAAAAGCCATCTGTTCTACAGATCAGCTATGGACTTTCAAACATACAGGACCGGTCAAAAGTTTGGACACACCTCCCTTTTGGCTTTATCCGCTTTATCCTCTATTAGGGTCGCGGGTGGGGGGGGGTTCCCCATGCCCATCCAGGGGAGAACGTCTCGGGCGCTGGGCAGATACACCCAGGACAGAGCGCCAATCTATCACTCGATACACTTACACAGACACGAACACACTCTATATGGGGCAATTTAGAGCATTTATTTGACCTTGAATCCATGTTTTTGGACTGTGGGAGGAAACCGGAAAACCTGGAAGAAACCACACATGGACATGAGGAGAACATGGAAACTTCACCCAGACTGGGATTCGAACCTGGATCCCCAGCAGTGAGAGGACAACATGCTAGCCATCTGTCTCGCCCAGACATAATACACATACACACACTTCTTAACATTATACACTACGATTCTACTACAACTATAACTACTGTGTGTATGTGTGTGTGTGTGTGTGTGTGTGAGTGTGTATTACTCATCGTTAGCACACCTAAGACTGCGATGTGCGAGTGTCAGGCAGGAGAAATAACCCCTTCAATTACTGTAACTTTAATGATGGGCTGCTTGAAGTTGGAGAGGTGGGCAGAAGGAGGCTTATTTGATAGATCACTGCTCGTCCTGTCTGATTGGGGGGGGGGGGGGGGGGGGGGGGGGGGGGGGGGGGGGGGGGGGGGGGGGGGGGGGGGGGGGGGGGGGGGGGGGGGGGGGGGGGGGGGGGGGGGGGGGGGCCCGTGTCTGCGTGGGTTTCCTCCGGGTTCTCCGGTTTCCTCCCACAGTCCAAAAACATGGATCAAGTTAATTGAATTCTCAAAATTGCCCAATTTAGAGTGTGTATGTGTGAGTGAGTGTGTGCCCAGCGATGGATTGGCGCCCTGTCCTGGGTCTATCTGCCCAGCGCCCGAGATGTTCTCCCCTGGATGGGCATGGGGAACCCCACCGCGACCCTAATAGAGGATAAGCGGAAGATGATGAATGAATGAATGAATATATATATATATATATATATATATATATATATATATATATGTATATATATATGGGGCAGCATGGTGGCTTAGTGGTTAGCATGTGTTGGTGATTCCAGGTGGAGTTTCCATGTTCTTCCTGAGTCCGTGTTGGTCTCCTCAAGGTTCTCTGGTTTCCTCCCACAGTCCAAACACAAGTAACTAAGGTAAATCAATTTCTCTAAATTGCCCCATTCACAGTGTGTGTGTCCAACGATAGATAGAACCGAAAGGTTCCTCCTTGGATGGGCTAAAAAAATAAAAATAAATAAATAAATAAATACATATATATATATATTTTTTTTTATTTTTTATTTATTTATTTATTTTTCCCCCCTATTGGCAGGTGTTACCATTTACCTGACCTACGCCCTGGGCCTGCCTCCTGTCTGCAAACCCCGCCCATCACACCCTCGCACAACATTTACTTTATGCGTAATTGGTCTCTACTTGGAGGTTTTGGTAGTATTTCTTTTGTAAATGCGCCGTTAAAATTGCAATCGGCCAAAGTCAGAGTGCACCAGGCTCTTAAAGGGAAAGGTAAGTATATTTATGTCATGTGACGTCTGAAACACACCCATGAATAATGTTGCCATGAAAGCAAAGGCACAGTGACACACTTTAAAACAAGCTGTGGTCAGAAGTGTGCAATTACTGTGAATAACATCACAATTGGCTCAGCCAATCAGATAAAGGACCTGAACTACCCATTTTATACTGGGTATTACACCAGAGTTTAAACTAAACTGTAGATTTACATGAGAGCAATAACAAGAAGCAACATTATTTATTATTCAGTGGGAGAATAAACACAGAATTACGAGACTCAGGGCTGGGGTTTTATTAGTTTGGGTTTTACATGAATAATTAACGCTAATGAATCTTGGCAATTAAGTAATGGGGCGGTATTTAAGTGGAAAATTCCCCTTAAATTAATCAAGAGGAACTTAATACTGTAGGACATTATGATATATGTTGAAATGTAGTTTCCAAAATCCATTTTTTTTTCCTGGCAGCAGGCTCTTAAAGTGAATAGCAAGTAACATGTTGATTGGTTTACTGCACATGACGCCCAAAACACATCCATGAATCACGTCACGATAGGAAAGACACGCCTTAAATCAAGCTGCGGGGTACGCAGTTGTGAACTCAATAAATACAGCTTTATATAGGTTATAAAGGGGGCGGCACAGTGGCTTGGTGGTTAGCATGTTCTCCTCTCTGCACTAGGGATTCACGGTTCGAAACCCAATCTGGGTGGAGTTTTCATGTTGTCCGTGTGGGGTTCTCCAGTTTCCTCCCACATTCCAAAAACATGGATCAAGTCAATTGAGTTCTCCAAATTGCCCCATATAGAGTGTGTATGTGTGAGTGAGTGTGTGCCCAATGATAGATTGGCACCATTTTCTGGGTGTATCTGCCCAGCGCCCGAGATGTTCTTCCCTAGATGGGCATGGAGAACCCCCCCCCCCCCGCGACCCTAATAGAGGATAACGTGGAAGATAATGGATGGATGGATGTAAAGTGTATATAAACCTTTGCAGAGTCCCATTTTGAAGTAGATCTGATGAGGAAAAAGGATCTTGTTCTTTAAGAGGAGTGCAGGACCAGGAGGGAAGGCCAGAAAACAAAGGCTTGTTAGTTACAGAGTCAAATAAGGCTGCATGGCGACCGGGACAGTCATAAACACATTCGAAGTCAATTTAAACAAAGGGCCTTACTGGCTAAGCACTTAGTCTGACTCTTATGGTGCAATAAAAGATAATCTCTGTAGTTGTAGCTCATATTGGAGAGGAAAACCTTACTTAAATAGGTTAGGCCACTAGGGCGGCACGGTGGCTTAGTGCTTAGCACGTCGCCTCTCAATGCTGGGGATTCAGGTTCAACTCCCAATCTGGGTGGAGTTTCCATGTTCTCCCCGTGTCCGCGTGGGTTTCCTCCGGGTTTTCCAGTTTCCTCCCACAGTCCAAAAACATTGATCAAAGTCAGTGTTTGTGTGAGTATGTGATTGGCGTCCTGTCCTGGGTGTATCTGCCCAGCACCCGAAATGTTCTCCGATGGATGTGTATGAAGAACCCCACCACGACCCTAGTAGAGGATAAAGGGGAAGATAATGGATGGATGGACAACTGCTATGGTGTGATAAACATTGTGTGAACAGATCGCGGTTTCTGTATCTCAATAAAAGGCAGGATTTTCGTTTGGATTTATTTGAAACTTAATAGATTAAATGTAAAAAAAATCTTGAATATTGGGTCGTATTTAATCATATCTGATCGTATCGTATGATGGGGAATTTTTGAGTATCGAACATAAACAAATTGTTGGCTTTAAAAATCAATATTGTATCGAATCGTTATGAAGGCTCTGATTTACACCCCTAGTCGGCCTAGTAGTACCTATGTATACACCACAAACCTACAAATATATTCATTCATTATTTTCCCCGGGCTGCACGGTGGCTTAGTGGTCAGCATGTTCGCCTCTCAGTGCTGGGGGTTCGAATCCCAATCTGGGTGGAGTTTCCATGTTCTCCCCGTGTCCACATGGGTTTCCTCTGGGTTTTCCGGTTAATTGAATTGTCTAAAGTGCCCCATATAGAGTGTGTGTAAGTGAGTGTTTGCCCAGTGATAGATTGGCGTGCTGTCCTGGGTGTATCTGCCCAGCGCCAGAAACGTTCTCCCCTGGATGGGCATGGGGAACCCCCCCAAAACCCTAGTAGAGGATAAAGCTAAAGATAATGGATGGATGGATTATCTTCCACTTAATCCTCTACTAGGGTCTTGGGAGAATGTTTTGGGCGCTGGGCGGATCTACCCAGGACAGGGTGCCAATCTATCGCTGGGCACACACACAAACACACTGTACATGGGGCAATTCAGAGTATTCAATTGCCTTACATTCATGTATTTTGACTGTGGGAGTAAACCAGAGAATCCGAAGGGGACCCACATGGACATGGGGAGAACATGGAAACACCAACCAGATTTGGATTTGAAACTGAATCTTCAGAAGATAATGGATGGGTGGGTTAGGCTACTAGAGAACCAATCCGTAGTGTATTCGTAAGTCACTCTAATTTGAACGAACTGTTGCTCTTTCTCTGTGTGGAGGCCTCATGCCTGCACAGCGTTAGCGTCTTAAAACCTGACTAAATATGAGAAATCACTTCTCCGGCTCATGCACACGCAGACTTTCCGTTTGGTGGCCATCTGCTTCGGGTTAGTCCGCTTCTTCAAAGGCCTGTGTTTAGCCTTCCCTCGCTCGAGTTAAACAGCCTTCACTCATGCGCTGACAGGTTTTTCCTGGTCCGTGGTTCTCTGTCGTGACCCGGACCGAGCCGTGTAGATGAGCCGCACTCTCACCCTTAAAGGCAGCCTTTATCTGGTGCGCTGTGCTGCCGAAGGGATCGATACCCGCTGCTCTTGGCTGATTGCACTGACCCGACACCTGCCCATTGTACCAGAGCGCTTTAAAGCAGTGATGCACTATGGAAGTCTCTGGCTCGCTGGCTCTGAGCGGGTGATTGCCATCGACAAACAGAAACACATCGCTTTGGAGAGGCCCATCGCTCGGAGCGAGTCAATCGGCTGCGATAATCCACAGATAGGTGGCAGTTAAGTGGGCTACGCCATGCTAACATGGCTGGAAGCCTACTTTTATAGAGCGATGAGGTAAAAGAACACTTTAGCACATACAAAGGAGAACGTGACCACTTTTTCGGGCTGGAGTTTCCATTTGGTTTCATTTAGCGTGAGTCAATTAAACCAATAAAACAGATGATAAATCCATTTTAATAGAGAGGACCAGCAGGATTCAGCATACCAAAGGCTAGAGGGATGTGTTTGATGTTCCGAGCTCCTCACAGTCCATGCAGCATCTGGTTCCTCTTTTCCCATCTACAGAAACATGTTCTACGGAGTCTTATCTAGTGCCGTTCAGCTTAATGGCCGAGTAAAAGCACGAGGTTTGCCAAGGCTTTTAAGATGTCTGTCCTTCTCCAAAACTCAGACCTTAGACAATCAAAGCCCCAGGCCTCTTCAAATGGACCTATCAGAATAAATGCCAACGTGTGCAGCCGATTATCCAACTGTCCCGGTATCTAAAACAAACATCCGCACATTACAGTCTTCATTTATGCAACATTATAAAGTCTATAAAGGAAAAAAGCATTAAGGATGATAAGACGTTCTGGATATCTGATCTATTTATCGCTTCCAAACAACAGAGTGATGCTTTGTGTAATGGTTCCATTGTAGGGCGACACGTTGGTTAACATGGTCATCCCTCAGCACTGGGGATACAGGTTTGAAGCCCAATTTGAGAAAAACAAACCATTAATTGGGTTTTCATTGGTTTCTGGGTTCAATGACATCATACATAATAACTACATTTACTTTATTACTGTGCTTTATCAGCTCTAACTGTTTTTCTTATTTGTTTCTTTTGAGGTGTTGCTAATTTCCTGGCGGTAATTTCCTCAGATCTTCATCCATGGCTCTGCTGAAGGACTGCGAACCTGGAACCTGGATTTTTATTGGACTGGCAGTCCTGCAGGACGCCCTTAATGGACTTACATAGTTTTCCACTCATTAAATATGGTCACCTGATCATCACACTATCTGTACATTGGTGTTCTACACTGTTGATGCTGCCCGGCCGCTCAAGAAGGATGAGTCCCCCACTGAGTCTTGGTTCTCCCAAGATTTCTTGCTTAAAATAACAACATAACAGGGAGTTTTTTCTTGCCACTGTCACTTCAGCTTGCTCTTGGGGTTTAAAGGCTTATAACTCTGTAAAGCCTCTTTGTGACAATGTACTATTGTAAAATGTGCTCTATAAATAAATTACTTGAACTTATGCTCCAGTTTCCTCCCACAGTCTAAATACAAGGGAATTGGCTGCTCTAAATTGTCCCTATATACATATGTGTGAGAGGAAGAGAGTATTGGGGTCGTGTCCTGGGTGTATCTGCCCAGCGCCTTAAACGTTCTCCCCTGGATGGGCATGGGAACACCCCCCCAATAACTGATGGATGGAGAGTTTCTATTGAAACCTGTGAAAAACTTTATCATGTGTTTAATGCACTCAAACGATTGTCATTAACAATTGTTTATGACATACTAACTAATTAATGACATACTAACTGTGGCCCATATTTAAATGTGGTTTGGAACAGAGCCATGTTTCCTCATAAAAAGCTCTGGAATTTCAGTTTATTATACAGAATTCAAACCAATCACATCCTGCTTATAAAAAAAGGACCCGATATATGGACATATTATATTCATTTTCCTACTTTTACAGCATGTATTGTTTTTTAAAGGTACATTTTTATGAATCAAAACCAAAGCATGATTCCATTTAAATGTGTTTATATATTCTCAGATTTTCTAAATTTGCCAGGTTGTAAACGACGCAATCACGTATGCAGGCTATTTTTATGTGGGTGTTAATAGATGGAGGACTGCTGGAGTCATATATCAATAACAAAGCAAAATCTGCTCACCCTCAGTGATCGAGCTGTCATAGAAGTGAAAATAGCTATACCCTTGAAACGTCCATATCCAGTTTCCGGGCTCAGAGAGAAAAAAAACTAAACCACATTTCCAGAGAAGTTTTAAAAACCTAATCAAACTTAAATCTAATTTCTACATAATTTTTTGAACTGTTTTTTTTTAACAGGAACTGAAGGAAAAAGTTAAGATATATATTCATCCATCCATTATCTTCCACTTTATCCTTCCCATGCCCATCCAGTTTCGGGTGCTGGACAGAACAGGACGCCAATCTATAACTGGACACACTCACTCACACAAACACATACACCCTATATGAGGCAATTTAGAGCATTCAATTTACCTTGAATCTATGTTTTTGGACTGTGGGAGGAAACGGGAGAACCCGGAGATGAGAACACATGGACATGGGGAGAACATGGAAACACTCAGGACAAGGTGCTAATCTATTGCCGGGCATAGACTCTCCCTCTCTCTTATACACACACACACAAACGTACTATAAAGGGGCAATTTAGAGCATTCAATTTAACTTGAATCCATGTTTTTGGTCTTTGGGAAGAAACTGGAGAACCCAGCAGAAATCCACGTATACATGGAAGAACATGGAAACACCCAGGACAAGGCACTAATCCATCTCTAGGCACACAATTTCTAATTCTCACTCTCTCACTCTCACACACAAACACACACCATATGGGGCAATTTAGAGCAGCTGATTCACCTTGAATCCATGTTTTTGGACTGTGGGAGGGAACCAGAGAACCCAGAGGAAACCCACATGGACACAGGGAGAACATGGAAACTCCCAGATTGGGATTCGAACCTGGAACCCCAGCGCTGAGAGTTCAAGTTCAAGTTCAAGTAATTTATTCATAGAGCGCTTTTTACAACAGTACATTGTCACAGAGCAGCTGTACAGTGTTAAAAGCCTTTAAACCCCCAAACCCTTTGTTATGTTGTTATTTTAAGGAAGAAACCTTGGAAGCCCCAAGACTCAGTGGGGGACTCATCCTCCTTGAGCGGCCGGGCAGCATCAACAGTGTAGGACACTAATGTACAGACAGTGTGATGATCAGGTGACCATATTTAACAAATGCAAAAACTCTAACAACTGAAAAACTATATGTAAGTCCATTAAGGGCGTCCTGCAGGACCGTCAATCCAATTAATATCCAGGTTCCATCCAGCAATCGTCGTATCTGCAGTGCTTCATCAGAGCCATGGATAAAGATCTGACTACACCTCCCGGAAACCGGCCACGTCTCAAAAGATGAGATGTGGGACAGTATTTTTTTTTTATTTTTTAAGTTTTTTAAAAATACAGGTGGATGCAGACTCGAGGAAAACATGGAAACACCCAGGACAAGTTGAGAACCCATTGCTGGGCACACACTATCTCTCTCTCTCTCTCTCTCTCTCTTTCTCTCTCTTTCTCTCTCACACACACACACACACACAATATATAGGGGCAATTTCGAGCACCCAATTCACCTCGAATCCATGTTGTTGGAGTACACCCACAAAGACACGAGGAGAACATGGAAAAACCTTGATAAATCTACTATCCTCTGCCAAAATGTTAGCTCTTCATGTCACTGTCTCCAGGCACAAACCCCACATACACCACATCCATGCTAAACGACGAGGTCCTCGACAGCGCTGCCATTAAACAAACTGTAAACAGGGTCCGTGATTATGGGTTAACACCCCGGGTCGTATAGATTTTTCTAAAAAAAGGAAATGGTTTAATGCTGGAGCTCATCACACCCAGGTAGAGCACATCTCATCTACTAAATGACTTAAGTACCAGCCTCCAGAGAGAAGGAGACCATTATGTTCATCTCTAACAGCCATAAAGGGAGAAGATGAAAAATCTATTTTTCAGCGGCGCTGACATACTTCTCATATTCGAAAAACGACTGGGTAAAGAAATTAGACGATTGAAAAATATATGATCAGCAATTTAGGGATAACGGTTATAAATAAATAATCAGGACTTCCATTAGGCCCACATGTGCTCGGAGGGTGACACGTCTCGCTGCTGTGACACACACACACACACACACACACGGAATGTCAATTAAGGAAAACCATCCGTCCTTCCTGCCCTACACCGGTACTTCAGGTGAAGTGTGTTATGCTGGAGCTCGGGGCAGACGGGCCCACAGCGCTCATTTACAGAAGGCCGTAATTACGCTGACACAGCGGCACATTAACCCGTGAAGAGGTTAAGAGCAGGAGGACCCTGAACCCGGAGCCCAAACCCTATCAGGAGGTGGAGCGTGATGGGTATCACCGAGTTAACTGCTGTAATTAGAAGCGCTGGATTCCTTCACAGTCACAGAGATCAATGGCTTATGCTGACGCCTTCATCCAACGTTGTACAAAAGGCAGATAAAAGTAAAGGTTAGAGGAGAGAAGCAGACAGGTATTTATAAAGGGTTTAAAGCAGATCTAATGTTCCGAGAACCAAATCCTTGGAATGCGGTGTTAATCTATATACACTAACTCGCCACATTCCCAGATTTTTTACTGGCGGAACAGAACGGGGGGTATTTCAGGTTTATGATTTACAACACACATTACCTTGTACATGTTAACACTAACACAGTATTATATTTTATATCCACATAATGCTCATTTCCACGTTTAGAATGGACCACTTAATGCCACATCTTACAAAAGCATTTTTATGTATTAAATTATAATCCAAGTTTTAATCATTAGTTCAGAGAAGGCATTTTATCAGGGCTTAGTAACCAGTGTGAAGGGAAAAAAGAGAATCCAGGTTTGAATCTTGATTTGGCAGGAGTTTCCATGTTCTCCCTGTGTCTATAAGGGTTTTCTCTGGGTTCTCCGGCTTGCCGAGGAGCCCATCTCCTAGGTCTGGCTCCAGGGTTGGGCCTCGGGAATCCCTTTCAATCCATTCATCCATTATCTTCCGCTTTATCCTCTACTAGGGTCGCGGGGGAGGGGGGGGGTTCCCCATGCCCATCCAGGGGATAACGTTTTGGGTGCTGGGCAGATACACCAAGGATAGGGCACCAATCTATCGCTGGACACACCCTCACACACAAAAATACTTTCTATATGGGGCAATTTGGAGAATTCAATTGACCTTGATCCATGTTTTTGGACTGTGGGAGGAAACCGGAGAGCCCGGAGGACATCACACAGACATGGGGAGAACATGGACGATTGCCATTAAAAACACAGCTCCTAGGGTCCCGCGGTGAGCAGCCCTGTATATGGCACCCAGGAGCAATTGGGGTTAGGTGCCTTGCCCAAGGGCACTTTAGCCAGAGTACTTGTTGGAACCGGGAATCGAATCGGGGACAAAAGACTGATTCCTCAACCTTAACCACATGCCTACAAAATTGAGTATAACAAAGATGGCGGCTGTTATCAGTCGAACCGTGGCTGCAATTACAGTTCTAATACAAAGCAAAACAAACTAAACCTGAGAAGATGAGGCTGGGATCTTCAGAATCCTAATAACTGCACCTTTTCCAAGTGTGTGTTTTCTTTCCTCCAGCTACTCCACATGACAGCGAGAATAATGTGCGAGTGATCACAAAGCTTAGCGGGGAACGCAAACACAATCAAAAGGGAGAGCGTTTTCGGTGACTTTTGACAAGACAAACATTTTTCAGCGCTCGTCGCAGCATGGGAGTGAGCCATGAGACAGATTCTTTAGCACACAATTAAGAGCCGCTAAAATATGGCAACAGCTCGCCTCCTCGTCATGCTGGTATAATTAGATTTTCACCTGCTGTTGGGACCGCGAAAAAAAAAGAAGCAAGGCTTGATGCATTGGACAAGACAAAGAGGCACCTGACGTGGCAGCTCGCGCATCCGTCCCGCGCCACAGCATGGAAGGAGTTTGAGAGGCAAATTGAAAACGCTGTTGAAGGCTCGCCTGGATGAGTCGCACAGTCTGCTTAGCACATCAGCCGAGAAACAGATGCTACTTTGGGACAACGGCGGTGTCAATATGAGAAAACACAGGCAGATGTGTGTAAACTATTAATATCGCGCCGACTCAGTGCAATGCACGGGATACCAGGTACTCGGAGACGACCCGGAGCAACCAGGTGCAAGCGGGAGCAACAACTGTGAGAATGTGGACTGGGGGCACGGTGGTGTAGTGGTTAGCACGTCCGCCTGTCAGGGCTGGGGATCCAGGTTCGGATCCCAATCTGGGTGTCATTCTTAGTAGGCGCTTTTATCCAGAGCGACTTCCAAGGATCCCAAATTGGTTGGGTTCCAAACATGGGATGAGAATTAAGCGGGTTAAGGGAGCCACATGGGTAACTTTAGTGGACCTGGGATTTGAAACCACAACCTTCTGATTGATAGCCCAAAAACCTAACCACTGAACTACCACACTCTTTTATTTGTGTTTTCCCCAGGTTCTCTGGTTTCCTCCTCCACTCCCATGTGAATTGGCTCTCTAAATTGCCCCTATATAGTTTGTGTGTCTGCGTGAGTGAGTGTGTGCCCAGCAATAGATTGGTGTCCTGTCCTGGGTGTATCTGCCCAGCGCCCGAAACGTTCTCTGGGTTCTCCAGTTTCCTCCCACAGTCCAAAAACATGGATTTAAGGTAAATTGTCTGCTCTAACTGACCCCATATAGTTTGTGTGTCTATGTGAGTGAGTGTGTGCCCAGCGATATATTGGCACCCTGTCCTGGGTGTATCTGCCCAGCACCCGAAACGTTCTCCCCTGGATGAGTATGGAGAACCCCCACAAGATCCTGGAAGAGGATAAAGTGGAAATGGACACTTACAAATGAGAACACCACAAGTTAATAGTGAACCAGCTACACTGTAGAATTATTAAACCTGATCATTATCCTTGATCCATGTTTTTGGACTGTGGGAGGAAACCGGAGAGCCCGGAGGACACCACCCAGACATGGGGAGAACATGGACGATTGCCATTGCGATTGCACCGCACCTTTTTTATTTATTCATTAATTTATTACATCAGGTTTTTGTGAAAAAGATGTTTCTTAAAGATGCCCAGTGAAGGCCTTACAGACAGAGTTGAGAAGATGAGTTCCACTATTCTGCAGTGGTGAACAATACAGTGAGAATGAGCACCACGGTGAGGTGGAAGCACCAGGTGACATTCATTACTAGAGTGAAGTGAACGAGTTGGAGTGTATTTTGGAAATATAGAGTGAAGGTAAGAGGGGGCAGATCCAGAGATTGTCCTGCAGATCAGAGTCAGTGTTGGAGTTCATCTTCCGCTTTATCCTATATATTTATATAAGATAAATATATTTCATATGTAAATATTTTAATATTTATTTATATTCCCCATGCCCATCCAGGGGAGAACGTCTCGGGCGCTGGGCAGATACACCCAGAACAGGGCGCCAATCTATCACACAAACACACTTTATATGGGGCAATTTGGAGAACTCAATTGACTTGATCCATGTTGTTGGACTGTGGGAGGAAACCAGGGAACCCGGAGGAAACCCATGCGGACACGGGGAGAACATGGACACTCCACCCAGATGGGGATTTGAACCAGGAATCCCTGGCGCTGAGAGGCAAACGTGCTAATCACTAAGCCACCGTGCCGCCCATGGAGTTCATTCATTTTTGTATAATTACATTACATTTGGTCATTTATTGGACGCTTTTATCCAAAGCGACTTACAAGGTGAGCACAGGGTTAATCACAACATACCTGGAGCAATGAGGGTTAAGGGTCTTGTTCAAGGACCCACATTGGTAACTTCAGTTGACCTGGGATTTGAACCGCCAACCTTCAGATTGATAACCCAACGCCCTAACCACTGAACTACCATGTCCATAATTAAAAACACAATGAGACTATAATGAATAAGTGCAAAAATCTTGCTCAGGCATTTATTCTCATCTCTATCTCTGTAGATATCATCACTCGGTTAGAAATCCTCAACGTGGTGGAGGAACACGGCGATGCCAAAGGCTACAGAAGAATCCGCCAAGACCCGAGCAGGCGACAGCCAGGGCCCTCTGGATTTAAGTGGATACATATTCTACATAAGTCTCAGCTTTTCCAAAGGAGCATTAAGCTTATTAATCCCCCGAACACACACACAGACACACACACACACACACACTCTTTAAGCTTGTCAAATCCCATTCAAATGGTGCAGGAAACAAATGCGTAAACAATCCACTGCGGTGTGAAGCCTGTCAAACTCAATGCCCGACTTCAGCTGCAACCGGGGCTTAACGGGGAAACAGAAGCTGAGCCGGAGCACGTTGTGAGTTCCTGCACAGCCAGGGCTGGAAAACGTTCCACGGCAACATAAGAGGGCATGCAAAAGTGGGTCGTTAATGATTCATGGCTGCTTAAATAATCATCTGACTGCACCTGTAGAAAGAGCAACATCAACAACTGGATGCCTTAAATGTGGGAAGGGTGTCTGATAACAGCATCAGCCATTCACAAAGCAAAGCCAGTGATGCAAATCAAACACATACGCATGCACACACGGCCAGTCAATAAGCCCGACCCAAACCCAGGAACCTAAGCTCCCAGAATAAAACATACGGAGAACCGGAGTGTAATGTAGTCATGGGTATTTCATAGAACTCTGCTCCATACACATTGCATGGTGAAATAAAGTAACTAGACTATGAAATAACACTTAAATAAAAACAAACCCCATTGGGAAGCAATCCCGCGATCGATTCCCAGCTAGTTTTCAGTGTGAAGTTCTCCACATAATTCTGTTTGTATGTTCTCCACATAATTGTTTAAGTTTCTTCTATAGGATAAGGTGATATTTAATATATAATTCATAACATGGGCATTGGTTAGCGTCTCAGTTCTGAGGATCCATGTTTGAATCCCAATCTCCTTCTGTCTGCGTGGGTTTCGTCTGGGTTTCTCCCACACCCCAAAACATGGATTTAAGGGGAATTTGCTGCTCCAAATTGCCTCATATATAGTCTGTGTGAGTATGTGTGTGCCCAGTGATAGATCGGCGTCCTGTCCTAGATGTATCTGCCCAGCGCCGGAAACATTCTCCACTAGTGGAGGATTAAGCAGAATATAATGAATGAATAAATAAATTTATAGTGTGAACATGTTCTGCGTGTGGCATGGTGGTGTAGTCTTTAGCATATTCTCCTCAGCGCTGGGGATCCATCCCATGTCTGCGTGGGTTTCCTCTTCCCTTAATGCAGGGATAGACTCTAGAATTTCATTCAACCAGGATTAGTGAATCAAAATATAAATGAAGGGAAAAAAATGCCCTAAACTTTTATAAAGAATCACAAAGTTTAAGTTTATTTTTTATTTTTTTGTACTTTAGGAGGCGGCACGGTGGCTTAGTGGTTAGCACGTTCGCCTCTCAGCGCTTAGGGATTCCCGGTTCGAATCCCCATCTGGGTGGAGTTTCCATGTTCTCTCCGTGTCTGCGTGGGTTTCCTCCGGGTTCTCCGGTTTCCTCCCACAGTCCAAAAACATGGATCAAGTTAATTGAATTCTCAAAAATTGCCCAATTTAGAGTGTGTATGTGTGAGTGAGTGAGTGCCCAGCGATGGATTGGCGCCCTGTCCTGGGTCTATCTGCCCAGCGCCCGAGACGTTCTCCCCTGGATGGGCATGCGGAACCCCACCGCGACCCTATTAGAGGATAAAGCGAAAGATAATGGATGGATGGGCTGAGTCACGCCAAAACTAGTGCATTAAAGAAGATGACTTAAAAAGAGAAATGAATGTAAGTCGTTATTTCCTCTTTGCCACCAGATCTCCATTCATTTCTAAACTTGTGACTCAGCTTCAGTCAGACAGCAACAGTTTCATTAGAGATGCAACAGTCCATCGTTACACTCTGTTAATAGAGCTGCTTCAGTGTCTATTTTAATCAGACATCCTGTTTATGAAAATATAACGGTGATGCAACGAAATGTAGTTGTACTGTGGTTACTGCGGATGCTATAACAACATATAACAACAAGGAGTTTTTTCTTGCCACTGTCGCTTCAGCTGGCACTTTGAGGGTTTAAAGACTTATAACACTGTAAAGTTGCTTTGTGACAATGTACTACTGTAAAAAGCGCTATATTGCCCTTTTTCCTGACAAAGTAGAATCTGTAGTGAAGCATGAGATAAGACGAGCTACATTTAATGAATTATCAGGATTTAATATTATAATATCTACCACATCATCACTCATTTCATCTCATCTCATTATCTTCCGATTTACTGAGGACCTAAAGGGGTGGTGGAGGGTGAGGGGGTTCACCATGGCAATCCAGTGGAGAATTTTTCAGGCGCTGGGCAGATACTCACAGACACACACACTATATAGGGGCAATTTAGAGCAGCCATCTCCACCCACATTGGGATTTGTACCTGGATTCTCAGCGCCGAGTGGTGAACGTGCTAACCACTAAACCACTGCGCCAAGCTGTGTTTAGAGTTTAAACTTAAGAAAATCAAAAGACTTGTTAATTATTCCATGTGAGTGAAATTAATATAATCTTAATTGTAAACAGACTGAAGTACTATTTTGTGCCCCACTTGTATTATTTATCTATTCCAAAAAAAAAAAAACATTAAATAAAAATAAATAAAAATAAAAAAAACAGTAGCACATCCCAGCAGTGACACTGAGATTGAGAAATGAAACTACAGCAGCACTGCTGCACTAACATCCCCTCACCACATCAGTGTCGGGGGGGGGGGGGGGGGGGGGGGGGGGGGGGGGGGGGGGGGGGGGGGGGGGGGGGGGGGGGGGGGGGGGGGGGGGGGGGGGGGGGGGGGGGGGGGGGGGGTATATATATATATATATATATATATATATATATATATATATATACAGTATATATGTGTGTATGTATATATATATATACATACATACGTACATACATACGTACATATATATATACATACATATATACATACATATATATATAAATATACACACATAATTATGTGTGTGTTTGTGTGTGTTTGTGTGTGTGTGTGTGGTGTGAATATATATCATTATTAGTGTAAATTTGCTTAGAGAATAAACGCTTCTTTCTGCATTCTGAGAAATTGACGCTCATGTTTTCCACACTGCTTACCGCTGGAAAAACATTGGAAAGGTCGTTATTAAATTTAGGTCAGACTCCATAAATGGAAAAGCAAAGCTGGACTGAGGGGAACTTCTTTTCATGAGCGAGTGTTTGTTGGTGGACCTCTCTCCCCGGCCAACATGACATCAATTATGTAAACATTAGCAGCGGCCTAATGTGAGCATTGGCTGAGCACATGACGACTGTAAAACAAAAGCGCACTGCAGCCGCTGCCACGGCGCAGGGCAGATCAGGCCAACGGCTTGAAACGCTGAAAGAAGCAACCGCATCTGAACATGAAATTCAGCATAAGATCCAAAAACTGAGCGGCGAAGCCTCGCCGGCACGCAGAAACTATCCACGGGTTAACAACATTATGATCTGCCCAAGCGTACCGACAGCTAGTTATTTACTGTCATGCTCGTTTTTAGTCAAAACGTTTATATTATCATTTTAATTGTATTATAAAATATACATTATTAATTTTATTTATTAATTAATATTAATTTTATTTTAAAATATAAATGTTAAAAAAGTTTATATTATACTATAGTATAAAAGCATCTGAATGACCTCATCTTATTATCTTCCACATAATCCTCTTCTCAGGTGGCATGGTGGCTTAGTGGTTAGCATGTTCTCCTCTTAGCTCTAGGGATTCCTGGCTCGAATCTCAATCTGGGTGGAGTTTCCATGTTCTTCCCGTGTCCGTGTGGGTTTCCTCCGGGTTCTCCGGTTTCCTCCCACAGTCCAAAAACATGGATCAAGTCAATTGAATTCTCAAAATTGCCCCATATAGAGTGTGTCTGTGTAGGTGAGTGTGTGCCCAGCGATGGATTGGCGCCCTGTCCTGGGTGTATCTGCCCAGCGCTTGAAACGTTCTCCCCTGGATGGGCATGGGGAACCCCACCACGACCCTAACAGAGGATAAAGCGGTAGAGAATGAATGAATGAATGTGTGTGTATATACATATATATAGATATATAGATATATATAGATATAGAGCGCGCACACCGAGCAAGCAGGGCAGAACCGTAACCCCAGACGCAACAGTCAGCTGGGTGAATTAGGCCAGTTAAGAAATTAGAGAGGAACGAAACGGCCCACACATTCTTAGTGGGTGGCAGAAGTTTTCCAGCGCCGCGCCCTCTTTCTCAGCTCGGCTGCGACGTTCATGTAATTATCCTTTCAAAAGAAATGACACCAGCTCACAGACAGCTGCAATTACCCGACATGTCCTCGCCCGTTCTCCCGCCTAGGGCGTTTCTGAAAATGCAACCAGTCTGTTGTAATATTATGATAACAGGCGATGATGAGCAATGTTGCCTTCAATTAAAATTCCTCTTCTCACTCGGAATCATTTAAATGGGACAGGCTGTGGGTTGCCATTACCAATTCTTACCACTAATTGCTGCTTTGAACAGACTCCTCCAGGAGTGAACCTGTAGCGCACTAAACAAATGTGTTAACACTGACATTCATATGAACAGCCTACAGTCATTTAAACATTACAGCCCACCCCCCAACCCCTGCTGGTGAGATACATGTCATTACATTGCTTAATGCTCGTAAATTAGCTGAATAGTTCTGTATGATGTGCAGGGATCTATGTGCGCTTTGGTCTTATGGCATGCAGAGCGAAGAACATAAAGCGAGACTGCGGCTTCACTTTCCATCCATCCATTATCTTCCATTTCCTCTATTAGGGTCGCGGTGGAGTTCCCCATGCCCATCCAGGGGTGAACGTTTCGGGCGCTGGGCAGGTACACCCAGGACAGGGCACACACTCACTACGACAGACACACTCTATATGGGACAATTTAGAGAATTCAATTGACCATGATCCATGTTTTTTTTTGGACTGTGGGAGGAAACCGGAGAACCCAAAGGAAACCCACGCGGACACAGGGAGAGCATGGAAACTCCAGCCAGATGGGGATTCGAACCGGGAATCCCAAGTGCTGAGAGGAGAACGTGCTAACCACTAAGCCACCGTGCCGCCGCTTGATGACACAAATTCTTATAATTATAATTCATTACAATGGAAAGTTTGGATTCTTTAGATTTGCAGATATTATTACTTAATACTACATAATGTCACGTTACTTAAAGTCTGAAAAGAGAATGTATAATCTTTATTAAATTATTATGTACTAATATTGATGCAGGTACTAAATAATAACACTTTACCTAATGCCTGTAATGAGTGCTTATAAGCTTTCAAAAACAGTTATAAGGTCATTTCCAGGGGAGGCATTTATTAAACACAAATTTTATAAAGCTTAATAATGCTTTTTTTCTACAAAAGATTACTAAACAGTTCAAATACACATTTTAGTGCATTATGTCACTGTGTTATAAAGCCTTACAGCATATTCTTATAACACTTCATAAACGTGGTTATGAACTTCTAATTACATTAACACAGGCTTTTAACAAGTGTTATAAATAATTATGAATACTTTATAAAGCATTATGGCTGTGTTTATATAGCGCTATAAATACTGGATTCATAGAAAGTGGTATTCAATTTTACTGTCTAACCAGTAAATTTAACCCCTGAATTTTATTTATGCTAATTACACATTGTGAAAAAACGATTTCCAGTAAATCCTGCGATTGTTGCTTTTCTGTGTCTTGTTTTTTAATGAGTGTGTAGATTAAGGTGGTCTGTGCAGCAGGGTTTACAGTGAGCCACAGCTGAGCGCCACACTAACACTAATAGAGATTTGACTTCTTCTCACACATGCACTGGGTTTATTCACAAATTAGGTCAGCGGCTCTGACACAGAACTTTCTCATTAGTTCTCACTATTTTAAGAAATACTTCTTAAACAGTTCATTAAAATGTCAGCTTCAGTACAGTACACTGATCCCAGCTCAGCGCTCTTAATTAGGCTTAACCCTGACCATTACACTTACACTCAATTTGCCTACACACTTCTGTTGCCAAGTGAGAAAGTGAAATGAGAAAGAGAAAGAGCGCAAAAGCACTTATGGTCCATGTGGAAGTGCAAGAGGGGTCTCATGTCAGCTGACGTCACATCGGCAGTTCACTCTGTTTAGGTCTTACACAGAACATACACAAACTTTAACTGAAATACTAAGAGTAATGTGGTTTTATACACACACACACATATATATGTACATATATATATATATAATATAATCTGGGTGAAGTTTTCATGTTCTGGAAAACGGGGGTTTCCTCCGGGTTCTCCGGTTTCCTCCCACAGACTAAAAACAAGGATCAAGGTCAATTGAATTCTCTAAATTACCCAATAAATGGTGTGTTAGTGTGTGTGTGTGTCTGTGAGTGATAGTGTGTGCCCAGCGATAGATTGGTGCCCTGTCCTGAGTGTAAAGTTCTTCTTGTGTCCCCATAGTCCAAAAACACGGATTGCCCCTATATTGTGTGTATGTGTGCCTACTATGTGTGTCGGTCCCACTATAACACTGGTCCCTAGTATAGGATTAAGCACAAAACAATGAGATGATATATATATACACATATAGATGATACTTTATTAATCCCTTAATGAGGAAATTAAGCTCCCAGTAATTATTAAGGACAATGTGGCAGAATATATAACACTAAACACAGTAGTTTACATAGCAGTACAACCAGCAGTAGTGTCTAACAGTCGGGTCATTTAATCTTAGAAATGTGACACTTGAAGTAGAGTGTGATGTAATGTGTAATGTTACGTAATGTATATAATTGGGGAATTTGATGTATAATGGATTAAATGTAAATATGTATAGCTCTACACTGATTTACATTTGTTTTCTGATTTTACATTCATCCAATGCGAGACAGAAAGGTCCCCAGGGCCGAAAAATGTTGAGGTCTGATGAGATCACTTTCAACTGAAGGATTATAGACAGTGAACAAATTGATGGTCATGTTATTCATAATGCAAAATTGTTATTCGTAATGCCCTTCCCAGAAGGGGCTTTAATTTTAATCATGTACTAACAGCACAGAACTGCCATTTTGGCAAATATACAGTGTATAGAGCATATACAGTTTTTTTGCATTATGTTTCCTGCAGTCACAAAAATCCACATTAACAAACAATGCATACTGATCAGTAACTCTGTCTCTGTGCAGCTGCACATTACCATGTCCTTCAGTGTTCTCACTGAAAGATTGGGAACCCAGATTAGAAACTCGATAATCTGTATTTTTCTTCTTATTCTGACTTCAGTTTAATAAGAATCATGATTCGATGGTGCTGGAGTGCTGTATATATATATATATATATATATAGGCGGCACAGTGGCTTCGAATCCCAATCCGGGTGGAGTTTCCATGTTCTCCCCGTGTCCCACCGGGTTTCCTCCGGGTTCCACTTTCTTCTCACAGTTCAAAAACATGGATCAAGGTCAATTGAGTTCTCCAAATTGCCCCATGTCCAGTGTGTTTATATGTGAGTAAGTGTGCTGAGTGATAGATCGCCGCCTTGTCCTGGGCGTTTCTGCCCCCCTGTCCATAAATATATATATATATATATATATATAGGGCGGCACGGTGGCTTAGTGGTTAGCACGTTCGCCTCTCAGCGCTAGGGATTCCCGGTTCGAATCCCCATCTGGGTGGAGTTTCCATGTTCTCCCCGTGTCTGCGTGGGTTTCCTCCGGGTTCTCCGGTTTCCTCCCACAGTCCAAAAACATGGAACAAGTTAATTGAATTCTCAAAAAAATTGCCCCCTATAGAGTGTGTCTGTGTGAGCGAGTGTGTGCCCAGCGATGGATTGGCGGCCTGTCCTGGGTCTGTTTGCCCAGCGCCCGAGACGTTCTCCCCTGGATGGGCATGGGGAACCCCACCGCGACCCTAATAGAGGATAAGCGGAAGATAATGAATGAATGAATATATATATATATATATATATATATACACATGGACGGGGAATGGAACCGGGGACCTTCAGGTTGCAAAGACAGGTTTCTTTCTCACAAGCCTTCGACCATAAAAAGAACATGCAAACTCAGTAAACACAGTACGGCCCCTGGTCAGCTGTCTACACAGGTTTTTACCCTGGAAGTACTAAATACTGCCTCACCAGCTAAACCAAGAGTCCAAAATAATAGAATGTAATTAAGTATTCCAATCTTAGATCAGATCGCAGTCATGATCCTATGAGAGCAGACATAAGAGCTGTGTGAGTATCACGATGTTTGACTCCTGAACAAAAGCAGGCGGATGGTAGAATCCTAATTACTCTCTCACCAAAATCTCCTGAAAGTCAACAGAACGTAATCGATACAGAGGATTATATTAGCACGGCCTTGGACCCGGGCCAATAAGAAAAGCACACCGCGGCCCGTCTCATCAGCCACCCGCGATAGAGCGAGTTAATGGAAAGACACACAGCTGAAGTGACACATTCACTCAGTGGGGGGAAAAATGGATCAGGGATTGATCTGCCAAGGCCAGGGTAATTAGAGTCTGGTGGCCAAGGCGAGAGATTGTTTGCCCTTAAAGTCATCAGACATAAATCTCTGGTGTATGTCGCCAGCAAGACCGAAGTGTGAACACAACAGTGCTCGCTGTTCTTAAACATGGCGTCGGGGAAATGAGCGGATCACAACTCCCGCTATCACATTCATGCCTCGAGAGATCCTTTAACTTAGAAAACATTAAACATACTTCACATCTCATTATCTGCCAATTAATCCTATATTAGGGACTAGGAGAACATTTGGGGTGCATGGCAGATACACCCAGGACAGGGCGCTAATGTATCACTGGGCACACACTCACTCTCACACACACACACATTATATGGGGCAATTTAGAGCAACCGATTCACCTCAAATCCATGTTTGTGCACTGTGAAAGTAAATCAGAAAACCAGTGCTGGACACACACACACACACACACACAAACTCACACTATATACAGTGGGTTGCAAAAGTATTCATACCCCTTGAACTTTTCCATATTTTGTCACATTACAACCACAAACATAAATATATTTCACTGGAATTTAATGTGAAAGACCAACACAAAGTGGTATACAATTGTGAAGTGGAATGAAAGTTATACATGAATCAACAATTTTTTTACAAATAAAAAACTGAAAAGTGCGATGTGCAAAATTATTCAGCCCCCTTTTCCCTGAGTGCAA
>JAFMOD010000250.1:1550134-1560134 GCA_019802435.1 Corydoras maculifer
AGGGGGGCTGAATAATTTTGCACATCGCACTTTTCAGTTTTTTATTTGTAAAAAAATTGTTGATTCATGTATAACTTTCATTCCACTTCACAATTATATACCACTTTGTGTTGGTCTTTCACATTAAATTCCAGTGAAATATATTTATGTTTGTGGTTGTAATGTGACAAAATATGGAAAAGTTCAAGGGGTATGAATACTTTTGCAACCCACTGTATATTTATATATATATATATATATATATATATATATATATATATATATGCCCAGCGATGGATTGGCGCCCTGTCCTGGGTCTATCTGCCCAGCGCCTGAAACGTTCTCCCCTGGATGGGCATGGGAAACCCCACCGCGACCCTAATAGAGGATAAAGCGGAAGATAATGAATATATGAAATATATATATATATATATATATATATATATATATATATATATATATGGTGTGGTAGCTCAGTGGTTGGGGCGTTTAGCTATCAATCTGAAGGTTGTCAAATCCCATGCTCTTAACCCTCATTGCTCCAGGGATGTTGTGATTAACTCTGTGCTCACCTTGTAAGTCGCTTTGGATAAAAGCATCTATATATATATATATATATATATATATATATATATATATATATATATATATATATATATATACATATATGTAGCATGGCCATGTATATAGCCACTGTAGATTTTTTTTTTTGGTAAATTTCACAAATCTGTATTGTAAGTTATATTTTATGTATATATATATATATATATATATATATATATATATATATATATATATATATATATATATATATATATATATATTTGTATTACTTCTATATTTTTATCTGTTTTATCTAAATTCGTTACCATATATTATTATTATTATTATTAATTTATTAATTTTTTTTTTTCTTCTTTGTTGTAATGCTTTGTCAATATTGTTGTACATACACTCATGCCAATAAAGCTACAATACAAGCTTTATTAAATAAAGCTACTTTGAATCCTAAATCTTGAGAGAGATATATAGACAGAGAGAGAGAAAGAGAGAGAGAGAGACAGAGGCAGAGAGAGAGAGACAGTGACTGCCTCCCTCTGTAACTCCCCAGTGCTCTGTAGCGCCTCTAAGCTGCTTAATCATGATAACACAGAGTAAATGTTTTTGCTTTTCCAGACACATTATCTACTTTACAGATGAGAAATCTGGTTTCATGGATTAAGAGCAATGCCATAACAGGAAATACTTGTGGGGCTAACCTCGCCTGATGGCTTCAAAGGCAGCCTGTTAATTCAAACTACTTCCTGAGCTCAGCAGATAAGGACCTGAGGAAAAGACTGGCAGCGAGGAAAAGAGCGGAAGGCACATTAAATGATCCCGAAAAAAAAAAAAAAACATGGCTTCTGTGAAGGGATCCATCCTCAGGTTTTTAAAGTTCTAAGAACTCAAACATGGTTCCCTTGGAAATACGAGTCCCACTGCACACTGTACAAGTCTTTAACTCGTGTGATGGGAAGAGGACTAAGATTACAGTATACTTAAGCAGTAATGTACCAAAGGGCGTGTATTATTGAGAATAAACCATGGGAAAGTGGTGTTATTAGACATAACACGCTGCAGAGTACAGTTACACCTCCTTCCTGTGATTTATTCATAATAATAAATAGTGGGAATAAAGGGGAAGTGGTAGCTCAGTGGTTAGGGCATTGGGCTATCAATCTGAAGGTTGAGGGTTCAAATCCCAGCTCCACTGCGATTACCAATGTGGGTCCTTGAGCAAGGCCCTTAACCCTCATGGCTCCAGGGATGATGTGATTAACCTTGTGTTCACCTTGTAAGTCGTTTTGGATAAAAGCATCTGCTGAATGACCAAATTTAGATGTAAATGTAAATGTATAATACACAACCTCGAGTGCCTTATTACATTCACAAAGCAATTGTGAACTCAGTGGTTAGGGTGTTAGGCTATCAATCAGAAGGTTGTGGGTTCAAATCCCAGGTCCACTTAAGTTACCAATGTGGGTTCTTGAGCAAGATCCTTAACCCCCATTGCTCTAGGCAATATTATATTTAATATTATTACATACCGACTTATTAAAGTGTATAACTTATAAGTTTTCCCATTATGCTATATATAATCCTCCACTAGGGTCGGAGCGGGGAAGGGGGTGCTCCATGCCCATATGGGTGAGAGTGGTTTGGGCACTGGTCAGATGGGCAGATACACCCAGGATGCGCGAAAACACAACACCACACGCCAATCCATCACTGTGCACATACAGACTTACACAGAGACACTACATAGGGGCAATTTGGAGAAGCATATTCACCTTGAATCCATATTTTCGGACTGGCGAGAAAACTGGAAAACCAGTTTTACAAACTGTACACCGGCTACCCATACAATACAGAATTCAGTCTCCCATGGTCCAAAGTTCGGTGTGGGGCATCCGGGGAGAACGTTTCGGGCGTGGGACAGGGCGCTAACCCCAATTGCACCCTGGCACTATATACTGTACAGGGTTGCCCACCACTCCGGGCACGTGTGCTTACTTCACTCAGTGTATTAAGTGAACAGCACCTCTGCCTCTCAGCACTGGAGAAAACCCATGTGGACACTGGGAGAACATGGAAACTCCACCCAGATCGGAATTCAAACCTGGATCCTCTGAGCTTAGGGGCAGATGTACTAATCACTATGCCACTGTGTCACCCCTTATTATTTAATATTTGATGCATTGTGTCAGTCTGTGTTATAAAGCCTTATGTCATATTGTTATAAGTGTAATTACATAATTATGAACATCTTTGTACTTTAAAAAAGACTTGATGCAATAAATCATTGGTGTCAAACTCAAGGCCTGTGGGTCATATCCGGCATATCTGTCCTACTAGATCATTTTACATTGATCTATTTTTATTATTTTTATTAATGACCCGGCGATATGGTTTTTGGAGCAGGCTCATATTTTAAATCTGTATGATTTTGACAGGAACATTTTTATGGAGAGCAGAAACATTTAAAGATATTTAAAGTTTAAGTTGAAATGGCCCAAGAGCAAAATGTTTTAGAACACTAAATGTTTTAATTTGTTATTTTCACTTTTGTTGAAAAGCCTCATTTTTATTGAACTTTTTCATTTTTTTTTTTTACTTTTCTACTGTTGACAAGAGATTTTTTTATAGTGAGCAAAGTATTTTAAGTTATACACAGCTGAAGTTTATTTATTGTGAAATAATATTCCTGTCTGTTTTTATTTCTATTCATGTTCAGATAACGTTTACTTTTAGTGTGTTTAATAAATGTTTATCCTTTTCGGACCACGTCCTAAAGTATGCTTTGAGTTTTGGCCCTCGGTGCAGATGGGATTGAGACCTCTTGCTATAAAGTGTTATGAATACTTTATAAAGCTTTATGAATGCACTTATAATGTATGATCTATACCGTGTATATATATATATATATATATATATATATATATATATATATATATATATATATATATATATATATATATATATATATATATAGGGCGGCACGGTGGCTTAGTGGTTAGCACGTTCGCCTCTCAGCGCTGGGGATTCCCGGTTTGAATCCCCATCTGGGTGGAGTTTCCATGTTCTCCCCGTGTCTGCGTGGGTTTCCTCCGGGTTCTCCGGTTTCCTCCCACAGTCCAAAAACATGGAACAAGTTAATTGAGTTCTCAAAATTGCCCAATTTAGAGTGTGTATGTGTGAGTGAGTGTGTGCCCAGCGATGGATTGGCGCCCTGTCCTGGGTCTGTCTGCCCAGCGCCCGAGACGTTCTCCCCTGGATGGGCATGGGGAACCACACCGCGACCCTAATAGAGGATAAGCGGAAGATAATGAATGAATGAATGAATATATATATATATATATATATATATATATATATATATATATATATATATATATATATATATATATATATATATATATATATATATATAAAATAGAAAGTGTTACCAAATGTACTTTTGCAAACAAATCTGTACGGATTTTAGTAGACATGATGAATAATAAAGATGTGGCGATGGGAACGCTTGCTAAACCGTTGTGTCTTTGTGCTCTGAACGTCTTTTGTAAATGCGTTTGAGCTCTTAACTTAAATCAGTTACATTTCAAACAGATGGGATTTGCACAGCACTGTTTCAAAAGCAGCAAAAAGAGGTGGGGGGGGGCAACTCTCTTCAAGTGATTCCTGCACAGAAATGCCCGTACATCACATCCTGATGTGCGCATGGCCACCAGCTGTGTTCTTCATGTATCTGTATTGGGAGAACGGCGGCGCCGCCAGCGTTCCTCCAGCCAGCCCCTCATTAGTGGCATGTTTGAATATTCATGTCGCCAGGATTCAGCAACAGCGGAGCAAGCCATGGTACCCAAAACTGCAGGGAATTCACTAGTTTCCATTAACAGGCCTAATAGCACCACGCCTCCCTGATTGTTATGGGTAATTGTAAGCACTCATTAGGATTTCTGTGTAGGAAGTGAGGGAGCCGTTCGTTTATTAATAGTGTCATTATTAACAGGGTTTCTTCATGTATGAGGATATCATGTTCATACTATGTATATATCATATATATTATGTTCATATTATATCATGTTCATACTATGTATATAGGCGGCACGGTGGCTTAGTGGTTAGCATGTTCTCCTATTAGCGCTAGAGATTCCCGGTTCGTATCCCCAATATGGGTGGAGTTTACATGTTCTCCACGTGTCCGCGTGGGTTTCCTCCGGGTTCTCCGGTTTCCTCCCACAGTCCAAAAACATGGATCAAGTCAATAAAATTCTTTAAATTGCCCCATATAGTGTGTGTGTGTGTGTGTGTGAGTGAGTGTGTGCCCAGCGATGGATTGGCGCCCTGTCCTGGGTGTATCTGCCCAGCGCCCGAAACGTTCTCCTCTGAATGGGCATGGGGAACCCCACCGCGACCCTAATAGAGGATAAAGCGGGAGATAATGAATGGATGAAAACTGTATATATCATGTTCATATTATGTATATATGATGTTCATATTACATCATGTTCATATTATGTATATATCGTATATATATTGTGTTTATATTACATCATATTTATATTATGTATATTTCATGTATATATGATGTATATATTATGTTCATATTACATCATGTTGAATATTATGTATATATCATGTTCATATTATGTATCTACATTTAAACATTTCACCTCTCCATGCACCAGTTACTGTTATTAATGCACTACATGTAAATAATGTATATATTGCATTTCTGGTTAGATGCTAGCTACATTTCATTGGCCTTGTACTTGGACTCTGTACAATGACAATAAAGTTGAATCTAATCCAATCTAATCTAATATTAAGGTCATAGCATGTGGGGGGGGGGGGGGGGGGGGGGGGGGGGGGGGGGGGGGGGGGGGGGGGGGGGGGGGGGGGGGGGGGGGGGGGGGGGGGGGGGGGGGGGGGGGGGGGGGGGGAACCCCCCCCCCCCCCCCCCCCAACCAAAAAAAAAAAAAAAAAACATCACCCTTGTCCTTTATACAAAGCAAAATTTTTAGTTGTGAAGTTTAGCATGTTCTCTGTGGTAATCTCACACCCTGCCCACTTCTTCGAAAGCTCCTCATCATTTAGCATCAACTAATGGAGAACTGTATTCCTTCACGCGGGTGACTCACATCCTCCAGAAATGCAGAGATAATGACGCATCACTGTGCTCACGCAACGTCAGTGGGTTATGTCACCAGCTCGTAGTCCACAGGGGCAGAACCAGAGCATTTGCATGAATGGCCTATGATTAGAACCAATGTTCACTTGTTTGGTGAAGTGGATGCTCTGGTATTAAGCATCAGGGTCATGTGCTGCTGTCTCTTTAAAGCTTTGCTTTACGAAGAGACACAAAAACGTTAGGAAAATGCTTTAGAAGTGTCTGAAAAGCATGTTTATTTAGTCTTGGGCAGTCGTAGGCTTGTGGTTAAAGAACCAGCGTTGCCTACTCCGGCTGAAGTGCCCTTGGGCAAGGCACCTAACCCCAATTGCACCCTGGATGCTATATACAGGGTTGCCCACTTTTCCAGATATGTCTGCTCACTTCACCTCCACCTCTAAGTGCTGGATCCTGTAGTTTCCATGTCCTCCCCGTGTTCACACGGGTTTCCTCTCACAGTCCAAAACCATAAATTTAAGGTGAGTTGGCTACAGTCATAGGCTTGTGGTTAAAGAACCAGCCTTGCAACCAGAAGGTCCCCGGTTCGATTACCGGGCCCACTATGTACTGCAGCTGAAGTGCCCATGGGCGAGGCACCTAACCCCAATCGCTTCCCGAGTGCCATATACAGAGCTGCCCACCATCACCAGTGTGTGTGTGTGTCACTCTAATGGTCCAAAGTTTGGTGCGATGCATCCAGGGGAGAACATTTCGTGTGTAGGACAGGGCGCTAACCCCAATTGCACCCTGGGCGCTATATACAGAGTTGCCCCCCATTCCGGGCATGTGTGCTTACTTCACTCAGTGTGTGTATACAGTGACCAGAACCTCTGGTTTCCTTTAACAGTCCAAGAACATGGACTTAAGGTGAGTTGGCTGCAGTCAGGCATGTGCTTAAGGAACCAGCCAGTCACTGGTTCCCTTCACGGGTCCACCAAGTACTAACCCCAATTGCACCCCCGGCGCTATATACAGGGCTGGCCACTGCCTCACTAGATATTTAGGTCTAAGCTAAGCTAAGCTAATAGTGCTCATTTTAATTTAGCGCAATCCTATTTTTTGTATAAATATAAAATGATGCAAAAAGATTTGATACAGCAAGAAACCTAAAAGTATTGTTTTAAAGAAATATTTGTTTAAATCATCGTTTCATCTTGTTAATCACAAAATTTGAACAAAATTTAAAGACCATTTGAACTGAAAAATCGTTTCGGAATTGAAAATCGATTCTGGATCGAATCGTGACCTGAAAAATCGGAATCGAATCGAATCTCCAGACACCGATTTAAACTCCCTAACATTATCAGAACTATACAAAAGGAAAGACTCATGAACCTTCAGTTCAGTAGAAACAGTGTACCTGTATGTGAATGTTTGAAAAACATATTTGATTTAAATGTGTTCTATTCACCACTACACTAAACAACTAGAACCGACTTGAAAGCTTTAGATTAAAGCACATTAATAACAATTGAAACCAGCGAGGGGGCTAGGGAGATTCTGAGGACCTCTGGGTGGATGGACTATGGCTCAGTTGTAAATCTGAGTGTATAGACCCCAGCTGCACGCCTGATCTCTGTCTGCCCGGTTCCTCAGGGTCTCTGAGCTGAGGCCTTAGCCAGGTGTGTGGAGGGTTAAAGCCAAAATCTAAGACCTGAATCAAATCACCCCACAAATAAATCACAACTCCAAAGTCAAGGGAAAAGCAACAGCTAAACAATAAAACTCAAATGGGAGGACATTTCCAGTTTCACACACTGTTTATAAACCAAAGGGGATACTTCCATTCCTCTACAGCAACATGTTCATTCATTCATCCATTATCTTCTGCTTTATCCTCTACTAGGGTCGCGGGGGGGTTCCCCATTCCCATACAGTGGAACGTTTCAGGTGCTGGGCAGATACACCCAGGACAGGGCACCAAACTATCGCTAGGCACACACTCACTTACACAGACACACTCTATATGGGGCAATTTGGAAAATTCTCTTGACCTTGATCCATGTTTTTGGACTATGGAAGAAAACCCACGCGATTGCTGGGCACATACACTGACACCAAACACACACTATATGGGGCAATTTCGATTATTCGATTTACCTAGAATCCGGGCGGCATGGTGGCTTAGTGGTTAGCACGTTTGTCTCTCAGCGCTAGGGATTCCTGCTTCGAATCCCAATCTGGGTGGAGTTTCCTCTCCGTGTCCTTGTGGGTTTTCTCCGGGTTCTCCGGTTTCCTCCCACAGTCCAAAAACATGGATCAAGGTCAATTGAATTCTTTAAATTGAGTGTGTCTGTGTGAGTGAGTGTGTGCCCAGGGATAGATTGGCACCCTGTCCTGGGTGTATCTGCTCAGCACCCGAAACGTCCCCACCCCCCCGCAACCCTAGTAGAAGATAAAGCAGAATACAATGGATGGATGAATTTACCTAGAATCCATCTTTTTAGATTGTGGGAGGAAACCAGAGATCCCGGAGGAAACCCATGCGGACACGTGAAGAACATGGAAACTGTCTATCTGGAAACACCCAGATAGAGTTTTCCCATGCCCATTCAGAGGAGAACGTTTCGGGCGCTGGGCAGATACACCCAGGACAGGACACCTATCTATCACTGGGCACACAATCACAAACACACAAACTATATGGGGCAATTTAAAGCAGCCAATTTACTATGAAATCGTGTTTTTGGACTGTGGGAGGAAACCGGAGAACCTGGAGGAAACCCATGTGGACACGGGGAGAACATGGAAACTCCATCCAACCTGGAATCCCTAGCACTGAGAGGCGAATGCTCCAGCAACATTGTTAATAAGCTGAATTCTTAGAGACAGAACAGGACGGTGGACACGGCACACGTCTTCAGTCCTCATTCCTTCTACCCCTGTTACAATCACCATCATGTTAAAGAGGCCTTCAATGATGTTTTCATCTAAAAGTTACAGCTGAGATCTCTCCACACAGATCTATCTTCTTCTGAGATGCTCAGGTTGGTCACTGATTGGTCAGTTAGCTTCCAAATCAGAAAAACAGGACCTGCTTCGTTCAGCCAGAACTCCACGTGGATCGGGTTCAGGGCGATGCAACAGGAGGTGATTTATTGATTTGGCCCCATTAGCATACTCGTACGCGCTCATCTGCCGACCCATGTCCTCAGCACATTACCAAACAATCAAGCACACATCAGCGTCTCTCTGATGATTCGCTTCGTCGGCTGAGGCGATTTCATGGTCCCACCACATCAAAGTTTTACTGGCAGAGCTCCTCCGCTCCAGCAGTGGAGGTGAGGCAGGGGTTGTAGAGCAGAATGTTAGCATCTGATCGAACGGGTTGGCTAACTCACCCTCAGCGAGGAGCCTCCAGACCTCCAGCAGGGTCCATTTATCAACTGTAAATATTAGCCTGACCTCTACGGTCTGGTCAGCCTCCCCAGAGTTGAGCGAGAGGACGACCTTTCACTGGCCAGAGAGCTTTGAGCGGATCAAACATTCAGATCTATGAAAATCTAAAGCCGTAACCATGGAAAACTTGTGGGAATGAAATATTAAGAGCAAGACGAGATGTTTTCTAAAGATCGGTAACGATTTTCAACCGTACAGCATGTTAAATGCACAAGCAATTTGGGCCCTGCTTCTCATCAGAGCACCTGAAGATGGTTGGCCCTCGGTGCAACCATTTCCCCACATATTCTCATTTTTACTTCCAGTCTGGGATTTTTGTTTAACGTAATGACTCGGTGTAGCTTGTTTCTTAGACATGCTGGTGAATCAATGGAAATAAAAGCAATAAAATACGGATACGCATGAGCAGGGGTGTTTTTAGGGTTTAGAAACATCAGGGGCTTTAATCCACATCCCTTATTCCCCCTCTGTCCTCTTTAAAAAGTGACCTTACATTAATGAATTTATCTATTTTTCAAACTGTTGTTACATTCATTTTGTTTGATCAGTCATTAGTTATATTGAAAAATTTTAATTACATATGAAATATGTCTATCAACAGTGGACAGCACATTCAGTTCTAATAAATGATGGTTTTGGATGAAAACTTTTGAATAAATGAACCTGAACTTCGGCAGAAAAACATGAATCCGTTTTAAGAGACAGTTTTAACAAGGTTTTTGCTTTGAAATACCGTAACTTGGCGACAGTTTGCGCCTTCAGAAAAATATTGACGGTTGCTGATAGCTGAGAAGCTGCTCTTTACAGTGAACACACAGTTATTACGGTAACTTTACGGTAACACTTCTTGTCTCTCTCTCACACACACACAGAGCTTGGAAGCACAAACAGCTGACGGTGACTCCATTG
>JAFMOD010000250.1:1565134-1573627 GCA_019802435.1 Corydoras maculifer
GATCTTTCTCGGTGGAGGAGGGGGCGAGCGAGGAGAGGAGAGACAGTCGTGCAGCTGACGCCAGCTTCAGCTCAAGGTCAGCGTGAGGGCTGCCTGGCGATGTGCACATGCGTGGTGGGGTTTGTGAAAAGAGCGCGTTGTGAGGCTGGGGGGTGGAGGGGGTGTGAGGGTAAGGTGGGGGGTGGTGGAGTGAGCATGAGGTTTGCAAGCCACCTTACAAACCTCATCACTAGAGCTAATTGTGAATATGATGTCATTACGGGTCCGAACCCGCAGTTCCTCCCCGTTTTTTTTAGTTACTAGGAAACACTGAGGTCAGAAAAAAAGTGAGTGAGAGAGAAAAAGAGGGCGAGAGTTGCACATACCACTTCAGGGTGCTACGTGCGGTACCGGTTAATGATACCGCATGATTTGCGATTAATAAGCAGAGGGTGGCTTAGTGGTTAGCATGTTCTCCTCTCAGCACTGCAGATTGGGGTTTGAATCCCAATCTGGGTTGAGTTTCCATGTTCTCCCCGTGTTCACGTGGATTATATTCCGGGTTCTCCGGTTTCCTCCCACAGTCCAAAAACAAGGATTCAAGGGAAATTTGATTCTCTAAATTGCCCCATATAGTATGGGAGTGTGTGTGTTTGTGTGACGTCAGAGCCGAAGCTGAAAGACGAAATGCAACAGAGTTGGGGTTTAATTACAAATCAGGTCCTGTATATACACACACACACACACACACAGTCTCTATATTAGGGATGAAACGTGAAAAGAGCGCATTGTGAGGCTGGGGGGTGGGGGGTGGAGGGGGTGTGAGGGTAAGGTGGGAGGGTGGTGGAGCGAGCATCGTGAGTCACCTTACAAACCTCATCACTAGAGCGAATTGTGAATATGATGTCATTACAGGTTCGAACCCGCAGTTCCTCCCCGTTTTTTTTTGTTACTAGGGAACACTGAGGTCAAAAAAAAGTGAGATAGAGAGAGAGAGGCCGAGAGTTGCACATGCCACTTCAGGGTGCTAAGTGCCATTACTGGCACAGAAATAATCACGATTTGTTCTCCTCTCAGCACTGCAGATTCAGGTTCGAATCCCAATCTGGGTGGAGTTTCCATGTTCTTCCCGTGTTCACGTGGGTTATATTCCGGGTTCTCCGGTTTGCTCCCACAGTCCAAAAACAAGGATTCAAGGGAAATTTGATTCTCTAAATTGCCCCATATAGTATGAGAGTGTGTGTGAGTGTGATATTTGGGGTTTAATTAGAAATCAGGGTTCTGCACAGCAGAAGCGTTCTATACAAACAAACAAACACACACACACACACACACACACACACACACACACTGTCTCTATATTAGGGATGAAACGTGAAAAGAGCGCGTTGTGAGGCTGGGGGGTGGAGGGGGTGTGAGGGTAAGGTGGGAGGGTGGTGGAGCGAGCATCGTGAGTCACCTTACAAACCTCATCACTAGAGCGAATTGTGAATATGATGTCATTACAGGTCCGAACCTGCAGTTTTTTTTTTTGTTACTAGGGAACACTGAGGTCAGAAAAAAAGTGAGAGAGAGAGAAAGAGAGAGGGCGAGAGCTGCACATGCCACTTCAGGGTGCTACGTGCGGTACCGGTTAACGGCGTATTGCGGCGTGTGCTGTCAATCCGCGATGACATTATTCCTGATGAGACTCAAGCGGCTTTGTGCAGTAAAGCACTTAGAGCGCCGAAAGCCAGCGGTGCGCCGGCGTAGAAAAGGGAAAAAAAGGGTAAAAAATTAGCCTACACATTCACCGTCAACCTGACAAGTGCGAGATTTCATGCAGACGCCCGTTTTCTTTCTCGCAGGTGACACTTTCACAGCTCCCTTCCTGCTAAATCTTAGCATGGAGCATCCATCGGGCGCAAGTGGCACACGCTCAATGCTTTTCCGTCCCTGGGCTTTTCCAGAACCATCTGCAGCTGGGGCCTCCGAGGCCCAAGCGTCTCCCCCCTTAATTATTTTCATCCCTCACCCTTAGCCACACCTACCCCGGCTCGCTTTTTTCCCCTCTCTTACACCCTTTCCCCCCCTCTAACTTGACGTGACTCCGTGCACGGCGGAAAAAGATGGCGTTGTCGCTTTAAGAGGACGCCGCAGTGTGCCACAGACAGTGTGTTTAGTGGCAGAGCTGGCACAGTAAGGTTAATACCTTGGCATGACGTGCGGCGCGTCCGCCAAGACCGATCAAATTAGAGAGTAGGATAAACTCCCCTCGCGGCGCTCAAGCACTCCGGGGCTACAGCCGAAAAGAAGTGGCATTTAAGGCGCTACATATATTTAAACGCCGGAAGGCATCAGAAAAGCGACTCGGCCGTCGCGTCCATGAGACAGATCCCCCGAGAAAGCCGTATTTATTTATTTCCTCGTTTCTTTTCGGTGATTCGCCGCAGCCCTGTTCCCCGTCCCTCATTATAGCTCGCTGTGTGCCACTCTGCCTCAGGATCTTCACTTCCTAGCAACAGCCTGCCACCAAATATTTGGCCCAGGTTCAATAACACCCCTCCTCCGCCACCCCCTCCCCCTCTCCTCTTCCCGCCCTCCGTCTGGGAAATATGGCCGCGCTGCCTGTGTGCAGTCCGGATCGGGCTGGATGGCAGTGCCCTGCGCCGAGGCGGCGTTATCTCGCTGTGCATCCGATCCCAGGGGGGGTGGGGGGGGGGTGCAGGGTGTTAGTAATCGTGCTTTACTGTCGCACAAATCTTTTACCAGCCGAATGAAAGAGGTCAGAGACAAAGCTGAAAGACGGAATGCGGCAGAGTTGGGGTTTAATTAGAAATCAGGGTTCTGCACAGCAGAAGGTTTCTATACAAACACACACACACACACACACACACACACACACACACACACTGTGTGTATATCAGGGATGAGAACATGTGATTTACGATTTATGATTATTATGCATTAATTAACTTTACCAAAGGGTGGAACGGTGGCTCAGTGGTTAGCATGTTCTCCCTTTTTCCACGTGGGTTTTATTCCGGATTCGATGGTTTCCTTCCATAGTCCAAAAACATGGATTCAAGGGAAATTAGATTCGCTAGGTTGCCCCATATAGCGTGGGAGTGTGTGTTTGTGTGTGTGTGTGTGTGTGTGTGTGTGTGTGTGAGGTCAGAGACTGAAAGACGCAATGCAACAGAGTTGGGGTTTAATTACAAATCAGGGTTCTGCACAGCAGGTTTGAATAAATAAACACACACACACACACACACACACACACACACACACACACTGACTCTATATTAGGGATAAGACGATTAAAGGCGCAGAAATAATGATGATTTATGATTATTATGCATTAATTAACTTTACCAATGAGCTTAGTGGTTAGCATGTTCTCCTCTCAGCACTGGGAATTAAGGTTCGAATTTGTTCGAAATGTTCTCCCCGTGTCCAAGTGGGTTATATTCCGGGTTCTCCGTTTTCCTCCCACAGTCGAAAAACATGTATTCAAGGGAAATTAAGATTCTCTAAATTGCCCCATATAGTGTGTATGTCTGTGTGAGTGAGTGTGCCCAGTGATAAAGTCCAAAAACATGGGATTCAAGGGAAATTGAATGCTCTTAAATGTGCTTATATAGTGTGCCTTGTGACAGATTGGCGCCCTGTCCTGGGTGTATCTGCCCAATGCCTGAAACGTTTTCCCCTAGATGGGCATGGGCATGGGTAACCAACCCACCCCGCGACCCTAGTAGAGGATAAAGTGGAAGATAATGGATGAATTATTGAATCCGGACTATATTATGTAGCAGAACACCGGTTTATTATACATTTTGGTTTTGATAATAACATTTATGGAAACCCACACGAACATGGGGAGAACATGGAAACTCCACCCAGACACACACACACACACACACACACATATATATATATATATATATATATATATATATATATATATATATATATATATATATATATATATATATATATATTCATCTCCAGCAGGAGAAAACATGGATGCTATCTGGCTGGTACAGAAGGTCAGTACAGATTCATGTACGGTGTTGATTATCAGATCACTAACACCACCCTGCACAGACGTTACAGTCAGCCCATGCAATATTCATCTCTCATTCACAAAGTAGCCGAGTTAATCTATTAATCTATTAGACTGCTGGGAGACATTTCAGAGGGAATATGGCACGTCACAGGGTTCTAGCTGTGTTTCTGTAATGCTCTGACTCAGAACACTTGATGAAAGCTTCTTTCCCGTCACCGGACACACCAACACATCAACAATCTGCCTCACAGCGATGCGAGGACATGAGGAACATCAGCACAGATCACTGTTAACACACCAACACGTGGTAGAATTAAGCAGAAGATCATGAATAAAGGCGGCATGGTGGCTTAGTGGTTAGCATGTTCTCCTCTCGAATCCCAATCTTGGTGGAGTTTTCATGTTCTCCCCGTGTCCGTGTGGGTTTCCTCCGGTTTCTCCGGTTTCCTCCCACAGTCCAAAAACATGGATCAAGGTCAACTGAACTCTCCAAACTGCCCCATATAGAGTATTTTTGTGTGAGTGAGTGTGTGCCCAGTGATAGATTGCCCCCCTGTCCTGGGTGTATCTGCCCAGCGCCCGAAACGTTCTCCCCTGGATGGGCATGGGGAACCCCACCGCGACCCCCACAGAGGATAAAGCGGAAGATAATGGATGGATGGATAATGAATAAATGAATGTATGAATAATGAGATGAGAATATGGACTGGGGCATATTCTGCACTGGTTAGCATGTTCGCCTCTCAGCACTAAGGATCCAGGTTCAAATCGCAATCTGGGTGGAGTTTCCATGTTCTCTCCTGGATTTCCCCCAGGTTCTCTTGTTTCCTCCCACATTCCAAAAACATGGATTAAAGTTGTATCAGCTGGTCTTAATTGCCCCATTTAAATTGTCCCGAATGAGTGAGTGTGTGCCCAGCAATGGATTGGTGCTTTGTCCTGGGTGTATCTACCCAGTGCCCGAAACGTTCTCCCCTGGATGGGCATGGGACCCTAGTAGAGGATTAGGCAGGAGATAATGAGATGACAGCACTAGGGATTCCCGGTTCGAATCCCCATCTGGTGGAGTTTCCATGTTCTCCCCGTGTCTGCGTGGGTTTCCCATAGTGGATGAAGTCAAAAACATGGATTAAGTCAATTGAATTCTCAAAAATTGCCCCATATAGAGTGTGTCTGTGTGAGTGAGTGTGTGCCCAGCGATGGATTGGCGCCCTGTCCTGGGTCTATCTGCCCAGCGCCTGAGATGTTCTCCCCTGGATGGGCATGGGGAACCCCACCGCGACCCTAATAAAGGATAAAGCGGAAGATAATGAATGGATGAATAATGAGATGAGCTGAAATTTAAAAGCTGGAGAAACTTCAGCCGACGCCGCATGACCACCCCGTAACGATGGGAGTCGCAGCAGACTGACTGGCTCAGGTCAACTCTCAGCTCTTTCACACAACGTTCTAATGTTTGGCTCTCATTTAAAAATACACTCCGTTCTTTCTAAGGCAATTTGAGTCAGCATCCTGCTCCTCAATTACGTGCCCCGAACTTCTTCAAATGTGCAACGTTGACACGCCAACCTTTTGTTCTTTGTCCTTTCTCTTGAAGCATGAAGCTCGACAGTGCAAACTGCGAGAACTACCTCATTTTCCTGGATATTTTCAGCACCGTGCCCAAGTCAGAGCGAGAGGCTACAAACCACCCAAAGAACGAGCCTGCGAATGTACTTTAAGATCCAGCATCGGCTTTTCTGGGTTAAAATTATGGGGTCGCAGTTTCACAGTTAGTAGTTTTGCTAAGAATTCACTGGCGAGGGCAGCGGAGCGCCGATTAAAGCACATTTCGGTTTATTGCCATCGAAGTAAAAAGGTGTGCTTGTTAAAACACAGATACCACAAACAGTGATCATAAAAAATACTAATTAATTCTTAATTGGTTCATCTTAGCGCCATTGACCCTCAATCATTCCAAGCCCCTGAAAACAAAAATAGAAAGTGGAGATAAAAAAAACAACTATAAAGGTGATAAAAGGTTCTGAAACCTTTGTTTACAAGTATTTTTCATTCATTCATTCATTCATTCATTATCTCCCGCTTTATCCTCTATTAGGGTCGCGGTGGGGTTCCCCATGCCCATCCAGGGGAGAAAGTCTCGGGCGCTGGGCATAGACCCAGGACAGGGCGCCAATCCATCGCTGGGCACACACTCACTCACACAGACACACTCTATATGGGGCAATTTTGAGAATTCAATTAACTTGATCCATGTTTTTGGACTGTGGGAGGAAACCGGAGAACCCGGAGGACACCCACGCAGACACGGGGAGAACATGGAAACTCCACCCAGATAGGGATTCGAACCGGGAATCCCTAGCGCTGAGAGGCGAACGTGCTAACCACTAAGCCACCGTGCCGCCAAGTATTTTTCAGTATGTTAATTAAAAATAGTCATAAGTCATTAAATTAAATGAACTAACAAATGAAAGAGACATAACACTCTGCTGTTTATTCATTTTAGCAGAGTTTGAGCACCTTGGTGGCTTAGTGGTTAGCATGTTCTCCTCTCAGCACTGGGGATTCCCGGTTCGAATCCCAATCTGGGTGGAGTTTCCATGTTCTCCCCGTGTCTGTGTGGGTTTCCTCCGGGTTCTCCAAAAAGATGAATCAAGGTCAATTGAATTCTCCAAATTGCCCCATATAGAGTGTGTTTGTTTGTGTGTCTGTGTGTGAGAGAGTGTGTGCCCAGCGATAGATTGGCGCCCTGTCCTGGGTGTATTTGCCCAGCGCCCGAAATGTTCTCCTCTGGATGGGCATCGTGAATTCCCCCCTCGATCTGGGTGGAGTTTTCATGTTCCATGTACCGTGTCTGCAAGGGTTTACTCCGGCTTCTCCGGTTTCCTTCCACAGTCCAAAAACATGTTCTCAGTTGCACTTCCTGTAAAGATGGACTTTGTAGTTCTACAATTTCAGACTGTAGTCCATCTGTTTGTGTTCCACAGTACATACTGTGTACTCTGTTCTAATGGACAGAACCCCAATAGTACCGCCACAAAGCACGGATTATTTGGTTGGTGCATCATTCCTATCTCAGCAGTGTCACTGAGGTGGAGAAATAAAACTACCAGGATTCCTCCCACATTTCAAAAACATGGATTGAAGTCGAATAGGCAGGGCTTAATTGCCCCTAGTGGGTTGTCCCTCATTTGTCTCTAAATTGTCTCTAGTGAGTGGGTTCTCACTCAAAACCAAAAGATTAATCTCTGGTAAAATGTAATACAGGTACGGTATTAACTTCTGGTACTAGTGAATTAAAGGTGTATACCAATGATATATTAGTTTGTCTAAGATGTCTATTTTTAAATCTTATGGTAATGCAAAAACGTCACAAAAAAACAGTAAGGTAAATTGTTTAGGACAGACCTCTTATTTTTATTAAAACCAAGTGCTGCAGCTTGTGACTTTCATATGATATAATTAATCACGCTATTAAAGGAAGTACTTGAGTGGAGAGTCTTAACAATAAGTGTAAGAGGAGAGATGAACGTAAACCGATGCAAAGAGCAAGTGAAGGTCAACACGGCAAGCAGCCGGACATTAGTGTGAGCAAGATGGAGAGACGCAGGGTGCCGACAGACAGGCTGGTGCCAGGCTCTGGGACAGTTCCACGCGAGAGGAAATCACTTACATAACCTTGCTACAGAACACAGCCGCTTAGAGAGGCTCTTAGGACTACTGGCAGGACACAACTGCTTATTTGTCCAGCCTGCTCTGCTTTCATTCTCCATTAACCCACCGGGGATTTCAGCTTGACCCCAGACTGCTCACTGAAATCCTCCCCAAACTAAAAATGGGGCGGAAAAAAGGGGGTTACACGGAACACAAGGTGCGGAGCAGCTCTGGTGGAGGTGTCTGTGGGAATAATGAAAGCTAGAGTACTGTAGAGCCAAAGTGTGGATACATACAAAGTGCGCAGAAGGAGCCAATCATAAGGTACCGGTAGGTAGGGGTGTGGTAGCTCAGTGGTTAGGGTGTTGGGCTATCAATGTGAAGGTTGTGGGTTTAAAACCCAGATCCACTCAAGTTACCAATGTGGGTTCTAGAGCAAGATCCTTAACCCTCATTGCTCAAGGGTAGCTGTATCAACCCTGTGTTCTGTCCACAACCATCAAGTTGGGATATTTGTAAGTCATTCATTCATTCATTCATTATCTTCCGCTTATCCTCTATTAGGGTCGCGGTGGGTCCCCATGCCCATCCAGGGGAGAACGTCTCGGGCGCTGGGCAGATAGACCCAGGACAGGGCGCCAATCCATCGCTGGGCACACACTCACTCACACATACACACTCTAAATTGGGCAATTTTGAGAATTCAATTAACTTGATCCATGTTTTTGGACTGTGGGAGGAAACCGGAGAACCCGGAGGAAACCCACGCAGACACGGGGAGAACATGGAAACTCCACCCAGATGGGGATTCG
>JAFMOD010000250.1:1612479-1623273 GCA_019802435.1 Corydoras maculifer
CTAAGTTGATCTATATTTCTTTCTTTTTTGTTTTCTTTATTGTTAATAAGGATACATTGTTATAAAAGAGCTGTACTTATAACAAATTTATAGACAAATCATACTACAGTGGTTGTAGTGGACAAAGGGGGGGGGGGGTGAGGGTGCGTGCGTATGTGTGTGTGTGTGTGGGGGGGGGGGCGCAAAATGTTTTCTTTTTCCTAGGGGGGGCTTAACAGAAAATAATTAAGAATCACTGGCTTAAGGTCATAAGGGGTTCCTCATGCCCATCCAGGGGAGAACATTTTGGACGATGGACAGATACAGCCAGGACAGGGTGCCAATCTATCACAGGGCACACACTCACTCACTCACACAGCCACGCTCTATATGGAGTCTTCTAGAGCATTCAGTTTATCTTGAATCCATGTTTTTGGACTGTGGAAGGAAACTGGAGAACCCAGATGAAACCCACGGGGAGAACATGGAAACTCAACCCAGATCAGGATTCGATCACCACCATGTCGTTTTTCAACATGTTCAATGTAAACATGGAGCAACCATGCCCTCAGCCCAACTCTGACCACATGGTTCCAGAACAGCAGGCGTTAGATCAACACCTTCACTGATTCACGCTGATCCATACACTGCTCCACGTTGCTGTTCTTGCATCGCCACGGAAGAGCAGTACTGATAAAAGTGCATATGTCCCCATGGGTGCTGGTATGTGTGTGTGTGTGTGTGTGTGTGTGTGTGTGTGTGTGTGTGTGTGTGTGTGTGTGTGTTCTCTGACCTCTGCAACCTCCTGTTATGAAAGAATCTGCTCTGACAGGTGCGACTGTAATGAGTAGTCTCATAAGGCCATGGCTGACAGCTCTATAAGTCCATACACCTCAAACTGCCTTCCATTAAGGACGACCAACACAGAGTCACTCCATGACAGCTGGAAAACAAAGAGCTAACCTCACCTTCCTCCTCCTCCTCCTCCTCCTCATCATCAGCTACAGCACTGTTCATTACAGAAAGTTACAGTTTCTAACAGATCGCACTAATAAGCAGACGATATTGCGCTGTGATACGAGGAGCGACGCGGTTTTACTTCTCCAAAACATTTCCACATGTTGTATGTTTGCAACCTGGAGTTAAATCAATAATAATTAATATTTTTTAAGTTAGTAACTTATTAGGGAGGGTGATACAGTTTTTTTTTTTGCTTGACAATCTGCTGTTTTTCGGCAATTACCACTTCATTAAATTTCTGATCATATGTGCGATACTTTATTGCTGTGCAATTCTGTTCTTTATATTTACTCCCCCTGTATTTTATGCCATGTACATAATTCATCCATCCATCCATTATCTTCCACTTTATCCTCTATTATGCCCATTCAAGGGAGAAAGTTTCGGGCGCTAGGCAGATACACCCAGGACAGGATGCCAATCTATCGCTGAGCACACTCTCACACACACAAACACACTCTATATGGGGCAATTTGGAGAATTCAAGTGACTTGATTTATGTTTTTGGACTGTGGGAGAAAACCGGAGAACCCTGAGGAAACCCACGCGGACACGGGGAGAACATGGAAACTCCACCCAGATGAGGATTCGAACCGGGAGTCTCTAGTGCTGAGAGGCGAACGTGAATTTTTTGCCCCATATAGTGTGTTTGTGTGAGTGAGTGTGTGCCCAGCGATAGATTGGCGCCCTGTCATGGGTGTATCTGCCCAGCGCCCGAGACGTTCTCCCCTGGATGGGCATGGGGAACCCCCCCCATTAGATTAGATAATGGATGGATGGATGTATATATATATATATATATATATATATATATATATATATATATGTGTGTGTGTGTGTGTGTATATGTGTGAGTGAGTGTGTGTCCAGCGATATATTGATTGGGCACGTGGAACCCCCCCTGACCCTAGTAGAGGATTAAGTGGAAGATGGATGGATGAATGGATGAAACTGCATGACGTTCTTCTTCAGTGGTTCTGCGATGCTAACATAACGGGCCTTTGAATTTGACATTTTCAATTTTCTTAAATAAAGAAGCCGCTTCTTTTGCATGAACAAATTTGCATTCTAAGTGCTTGGTGCAGATCAGAAAACATATGACGCTAAGCTTTAAGTATGTATTATTCCTTTGCTGTCGAAGGTGCTGTCGCTTTTACACGGAGCCTCGTTTTCTTCACTTCATTTAGCCGATTCTTCTTCTTAGGAAAAGGAAATTAACAACATGAGTCACGCAGCCTTGTTTATTATTAACTTGATGCTATCTGCACTTCCTGAGGAAATCAGAGTGGAAAGGTGACACAACAGCCCACTGCATTTTGACGCAGTTTCATATTTAGCCTTTTAAAAGCCGAGTAGAAAACAATCTGCCCGTATCAAGTGCTTAGGTGGCATGAAATGCAGTTGGCGTGCCTCGTGTATCAGTCCAGTCATGGAGCGGCGTTCGGAGCCAAAACTAGCAGTCAATCAAAATACCTCTGTGCTGATCTAACCTCAGCGGATAAATAAATAAGCCGTCGGAGCCGAAGAACAGCGAGTGAGGGAACACAGAGTTCCTGCATGCCGTGAGGTGATGCATGCGTTTGCGTGCGAGTCTGGGAGGTGCTGTTATCCTGAGGAAGCCGTCCTGGCCTTCTCAGAGGTGGCGAGGTTGCTGACCTGTTGTCTCCAGTGATGCAGGCGGCGCAGCTCCCCGTTGGTTCTTCACTCTGCTCGTAATAGTGAACGTCCACGTGGCACTCTTCGGCCTTCTGCTTGAGGATGGCCCCAAACTTGTCCTCGCCGATGCAGCCGAAGAAGGTGGCCACTTTGTGGGGCTTTTGGATCATCCACTGAAAAGAGATGCATGTATTTAGATTTGTACTGAAGATAAAAACACACGATTCTACCCAGAATGGAAAAGAATAACAGGAATGCTGGCGTGAGGCTTCCCTGGAAACATGAGTTCTCGGTTAATAAGAACAATTCCTGGAAAGGCAATGGGACTGCAGCAGACAGATTTCCTATAAAGCACTTTATTCACAATTTTTCAATGGGCGAGCACCAGGAACCGGAAACGAGAGGCTTTCTGAGAAAACAAAACCGGCTAAAAAAAGAAAACCCTTCTAAACGATGCTTAGAGCTCAACATGACTCGGTCTGCCATGGCGATTTGATCCGTCCCTATATAATTTACTTGTGACTTGTATAAGTGATTGTTCTGGTTAAACATGGCTCCGTGAACATGTGAGAATAAGCCATTATAATCCAGTGTGCATGTGGGTGGGAGATTACGAACAATCTACAGAGTCTACAGATTAAAACCGTCACCAGAAAGGCCGCTTTTATAGCAAACGTAATCTGTACATCACAACGTCATTCAGCCTCAGTCTCCCTCCACATCCATAAAATGAGTAAATAACGGTTGAAGTCACATTCAGTACATTCCAGCTGAAGAAAGGGATTTCTAGATATAGTTAATCTCTCAAAGTGTTTTATTTAATCAGCCGAATGACAGGAATTTGGGGATGTTGGTATAGCAGTTTTGCCTACAGTAGTATCTGGTATCATTGCCATAGATGTATATACAGAGCCTTTCCAAAAAATTGTAATATTATGGAAAAGTTGATTAATTTCCATTATTCCATTCAAAAGGTTAAACTTTCATAGATTATAGATTCAATTTAAACTATTTCAAGTATTTATTTGTTCACGTTTACATAATTTGAGCTTCCAGCTCATAAAACCGATCCATCATCCATCATCTTCAGCTTTATCCTCTACTAGGGTCGCGGCGGGTCCAGGGGAGAACGTTTCGGGTGCTGGGTAGATACACACAGGACAGGATGCCAATCCATCGCTGGCCAAACACTCACTCACTCACACACACACACATACACACACTCTATATGGGGCAATTTGGAGAATTCAATTGACCTTAATCCATGTTTTTGGAGGAAACTAGAAAAGCTGGAGGAAACCCACGTGGACACGGGGAGAACATGGAAACTCCACCGAGATTGGGATTCGAACCGGGAATCCCTAAAGCTGAAAGGAGAACATGCTAACCACTAATGCACCGTGTCACCCCATAAAAACATCAATCCATCTATTATCTACCAGTTTATCCTCTACTAGGGTCGCGTAGCGGTTCCCCATGCCCATCCAGGGGAGAACGTTTCGGGCGCTGGGCAGATACACCCAGGACAGGGCGCCGATCTATCGCTGGGCACACACTCACTCACACAGACACACTCTATATGGGGCAATGTGAAAAATTTAATTGACCTTGAGCCATGTTTTTGGACTGTGGGAGGAAATCGGAGAACCCGGAGGAAACCCACGCGGACACGGGGAGAACATGGAACCTCCACCCAGATGGGGAGTCAAATCGGGAATCCCAAGCGCTGAGAGGAGAACGTGCTCATCACTAATCCCCATAAAAACCATCCATCCATTATCTTCCACTTTATCCCCTACTAGGGTCGCAAGGGGGTTCCAGGTAACACAAGAATATCTCGTCCAACTATGAGTGCTGTAGCTCAGTGGTTAGGGTGTTGGGTTATCAATCTGAAGGTTGTGGGTTTAAATCCCAGGTTCACTGAAGTTGAACCAATGTGGCTCCTTGAGCAAGACCCTTAACCTTCATTGCTCCAGAGGGGTTGTATTAACCCTGTCCTTATTTCGTAAGTCACTTTGGATATGACCAAATGTAATGTAACGTAACGTGATGTAATGTAATGTTACTACATTAGTGGACAAGGGTACACTGCACATGTCCTCCTCTCACAGCCAACCCAAATACACATTCACCATGACTGTATCTTTTTAGGGCAGAACATTAACAAAGCTTCTATATTTCCAGCGCTCCGAGCTTTAACCTGAAATGATTTATTGCCCGGCACAAATGCTATGCTTGCTCGTTAAACTGCAAGCTTGCAACGATGTTTGACAGGACCTTTGTGAATGAGACAGTCCCACTGGCACCGATGACCTTCATGAGAGATCTGTAATGCATCCTTGATGATAGGGTTAATCAGCAAGGAAAGGATGCACAGCGGCGTTTCAAACGGCGTTTAATACACAGCCCCAAAAATCTTCTACCAGAAGGTGAACGCTTCATTAAAACATGAAGCAGCGAGTAAAACATTTACCTTATTGGCTTTCGTCCATTGTTTTTGCGATTGTAGTATTCAAAGATAACATATGGCGGAGCAAAAGCAAACACGTGTACTAGTGTCGGCTGTATTCATTTCAATTTCTAATCCAGGTCCGCAACCCGACTCCTGCAGATGACATGAACATCCATGCACAAGCTTGCACTCCCCAAGGTCACAGGTGTTGCTCGCTGCTGTTGTTATGAGCTGGCTAACTAAAACATGCCGACTGCAGAACCACCGAATATACACCGCTGGTATGAGGTCAAGTCACTGAGGAATGTGTGTTTCAGCTCTGATGCATTACATCACATTACATTATATTACATGAGGTCATTTAGTAGGGCAGCACGGTGGCTTAGTGGTTAGTACGTTCGCCTCTCGGCGCTGGGGATTCCAGGTTCAAATCCCAATATGGGTGCATTTTCCATGTTCTCCCCACGTCCAAGTGGGTTTCCTCCGGTTTCTCTGGTTTCCTACCACAGTCCAAAAACATGGATGAAGGTCAAATAAATTCTACCAAATTGCCCCATATAGAGTGTGTTTGTGTGAGTAAGTGTGTATCTAGTGATAGATTGGCGTCCTGTCATGGGTGTATCTGCCCAGCGCCCGAAACGTTCTCCCCTGGATGGGCATGGGGAACCCCCCGGCGACCCTACTAGAGGATATAGCGGAAGATAATAGATGGATGGAGGTCATTTAGCAGATAATTATCTCAACTTGATGGTTGAGGTCAGAGTACACGATACAGCCCCTTCAGTTTTGGGGGATATTTTACCCCATGCGTTCTGGTAATCATGACGGACTAAGAATGCAGATTGAAACTTATTTATTTATTCATTATCTTCTGCTTAATCCTCTACTAGGGTCACAGGGGAAAGAGAGTGTTCCCCATGCCCATCCAGGGAGAACATTTTAAGCACTGGGCCCAGGACATTATTCCTATCGCTAATCTATCCAATCTATCGCTGGACACACACCCAAACACACACAATATAGGGCAATTTAAGGCATTCAATTCACCTTGAATCCATGTTTTTGGACTGTGGGAGAACCCGGGAGAAAGCAACTTTGCTTTCCAGAGAACCCGGAAGAAAGCCAAGCGGAGTTTCCATGCTCTTCCCGTGTCTGTGTGAGTTACCTCTGGGCTTTCCGGTTTCCTCCCCCAGTGTAAAAAACATTGATCAAGGTCAATAGAATTCTTCCAAATTGCCCCATATAGAGTGTGTTTGTGTGTGTGTCTGTGTGAGTGAGAGTGTGCCCAGTGATAGATTGGCACCCTGTCCTGGGTGAATCTGCCCAGCGTCCGAAACGTTCTCCCCTCGATGGGCATGGGGAACCCCCCCCCGCGACCCTAATAGAGAATAAAGCAGAAAATAATGGATGGATGAGCAACAGATACAGCCAGGACCCCTCACAGACATAAACGTGCTTGTAAAACTAAATTGCCATCGTCAGGTGTCCTGTCCAACAAGTGTGCCTTTTAGTCCATGGGCACCATAATAAGGTGAGACTGGTGCAACTGTCAGCCCGTCATACTCGCACTGACAGATGATGGGTCATCCAGAGAACCTGCATTACTTACTTCATCACTTCCACCGACAATCGCCGTTAAGAGCAGATCTAAATAAAAGCCGATGGTTACATCAAAGTGGAAAGCTATCTGAAGGGTCACCAAGAGGTCAAGTCACCCAGGGTGAGGGCATCCACACGCTCAGTCACATCCCAATTATCCAGCAGCAGCAAACTGGTTCAAGGGGTGCTTCATTACAGCACGGCATGAAGAAAGAAAATTAGGCGGCGGGCAGCCCCTGCTGCGTTGCACCTCCTGGTCATGAACACTGAGCAGTCTAACCAAAAGAGGCTACATGCTGAGAGAAGCAGAGTAAGCACACACACACACACACACACACACACACACACACACACACACACACACACTTAAGAGGTGAAAAACCACTAAAGCACTATTTTTCAGACAGGTTTGCGAAATATTTTTCGGAACAGTCGTCACGCCGCCATACAGTGGGTGGTACCTTGTTAAGTTTTTGCCAGCGCACAACTCTAGCCTAATGAGCCGCCACTTACTTTTAACTAATTATCGGCGTGTGCATGTATGTTCCATCATGCAAGCTGCCAGAAATGACAGAGAATTCAAAATAAAATGAATAAGTAAAGAGAACGCGTCTGCTTCGGCACGTTCACTAAACGAATATGGCGTTTCGGTAGCGGCGCGAAGCGAAGATGCCTCGTGCTTACAGATGCAGGCTGCAGATGTGAGATCCGCTTGTGGGCAAAACCCACTGGGTGTCTACTTGACATAGCGTCGCTCAATTACATCAGATAAATAAAGAAATAAGTGAAATAAGAAGGCATTTCAATATAAAAGAGGCAAAAAGCTCATTTGCTGATTAAGTAGCATATGCTGGATGCCTGGGGTTTCGCACTCAGGGTTGAGAACTTTCTGTCATCACTGAAGAGCAGAGGGGATGTTCGCAAGACTTCATCATCTGAGCTTAATGGACTTTATTTGCTACATTTGGTTATTTGGTTGGCGGCAAGGTGGCTTAGTGGTTAGCATGTTCTCCTCTCAGCGCTAGGGATTCCCGGTTCGAATCCCAATCTGGGTGTGGTTTCCATGTTCTCCCCGTGTGCGTGTGGGTTTTCTCTAGGTTCTCCGGTTTCCTAACTCAGTCCAAAAACATGGATCAAGGTCAATTGAATTCTCCAAATTGCCCCATATAGAGCGTGTTTGTGTGAGTGAGTGTGTGCCCAGCGATAAATTGGCACCCTGTCCTGGGTGTATCTGCCCAGCGCCCGAAACATTCTCCCCTGGATGGGCATGGGGGTACCCCCCGCGACCCTAATAGAGGATAAAGAGAAAGATAATGGATGGATGGATTATTTGGTTATCGCCAAAGCGACTTACAAGTATCCCAACTTGATGGTTACTTTTAAAACACAGAATAACATACAACACCATGGAGCAAAGACAGTTCAGGGTCTTGCTCAAGGACCAACATTGGTAACTTCAGTGGACCTGGGATTTGAACCCACAACCCTTGGACTTCATTTGTTACATTTAGTTATCTCCAAATTGACTTACATGTATCCCAACTATGGTTAGGATTAGAACATGCAGTAACATACAGCATCCCAGGAGCAATGAGGGTTAAGTGTCTTGCTCAAGGACACACATTGGTAATTTCAGTGGACCTGGGATTTGAACCCACAACCCTTGGATTTTTAGCTCAAAACTTTACCCACTAAGCTACCACTAAAATACCTTGTAGAACCAAATTCTACACAAATTGGTGCAGTCGTAGACTTGTTAAAGGCTTGCAAGGAACCAGTATTGGGACTCAAATGTCCCTGGTTCGATTCCAGATCCTACCAAGTGGTATTGCTCCTCTGGTGGCATATACAGGGCTGCCCACTCTGGACCCATCCTCAGTGTGTGTGTGTATGTATATGTGTGTTACACTGCATGTTTGGGATTAATGTGGATCTCGTCACTTTATCTCCATCCGTCTCCATCACTATCAGTCTAAAAGCTGAAGGTTTGACCCCCCAAGTTCATCAAAACTTGCAGATTTGTGCCCATGAACAAGACCTTTAACCCCTCATTCCTCTGGGGACGCAGTATAATGGTTGACCCTGTGCTCTGACCCCAACCATCACCCACTTGTAAATGGCTCTGGATAAAAGCATCAGCATCATGACAGTGTAATAACAAATAAACTGCAGACAGACGGTATGCACTGAAGATAAAGGAACTGCAGCATACTTGAAAGAAAATCAAATAAAAGTGTATATATATATATATATATATATATATATATATATATATATATATATATATATATAAACACTGAAGGCAGGCGGTTTCCTCCCACAGTCCAAAAACATGGATTAAGGACAACTGAACTCTCCAAATTGCCCCATATAGAGTGTGTTTGTGTGAGCGAGTGCATGCCCAGCAATAGATTGGTGCCCTGTACTGGGTGTATCTGCCCAGCGCCTGAAACGTTTTCCCCTGGATGGGCATGGGGAACCCCCCACGCGACCCTAATAGACGATAAACCAGAAGATAATGGATGGATGGACACTTATGGTGGCAAGTTGGCTTAGTGCTTAGCATGTTCTCCTCTTAGCACTGGGGATCCAGGTTTGAATCCCAATCTGGGTGGAGTTTCCATGATCTTCCCATGTCTGCGAAGGTTTCCTTTCACAGTTCAAAAACATGGTTTTAAGATATATTGGCTGATCTGAATTACCTTCATCTACATTTCTTCTGTATAGAGTCTAGGGACGAATTGACGCCCTGTCCTGGGTGTATCTGCCCAGCTCCCAAAATGTTCTCCCCCGGATGGGCATGGGAAACCCACTTGCGACGCTAGACCCCATATAGGATTAAGCGCAAGATAATAAACAAGATGAGAAACGTTCATAAATATCTGCATCCTAAAATTTAATGTAATAAAACATCTGAAGAGCATTTGTACTGTTTGCTGCTTGACCCATAAATCCCATAATAGCATGCTGGATTGGGAACAGACCTCCTCATCAGTGCTAAATTGTGAATGTTCTAATCAGAAATGCTTTGGCATTATCTATGTGAGGAATCTGTAGATAATCATGAGCTAGTGATAATTAACAAGGCAATTATTTATGTACTGTGTTGTTATGGCTGATGCAATCACATTCTATTATGTCCTCAACACGTTCATGCCAAAATACGTCTACCAAACTAATTAGATGGGGTTAAAAACGGCCCTCTAATCGACAGACGTGTCATGGTTTAAAACCGATGGAGTGTGGCCAGAAATCCACCTGCAATCCAGTTAGAATTACACGACAGACGTACAGATGGGTGGTTATGGTGTTGGGGGTTGAACCCTAATTCCACTAAAGGGGCCAAGGGTAACCCTTGAGATCCAGGGGTGCAGTATCATGTAAGACTTTGTTATCTGACCCTAATCATCATGTCGGGATACTTATTCACTTCGGAGGATGAAAGCATCCGGCAACATGGCATGGTGTTAAGTAATTTATAAAACAGATTGTTCTTAAATCTATGCTTAAATCCTATAGGCTGAGCTGTTTGTTCTACTGTGCCATTATTTACAATAACACACACCTCTGGGGGCTTCACATTCGTACCAATGCGTGATATGCAATACATTCTTTTAAATCATTTACCTTTATTAGAAATACAAATTAATATAAACAGTGAGTCGATTCCTAATGAGCACTAAGCCGCTACCCCGCTACTCAGCAAGCGATGTTCCCTTTAAAAACCGGAATAGATTATGTCACTGATGAACAGTTTATATTAATATCAATAATTCTGTTTTCAAAAAAATGCAATAAATGCATTTATTATATTGTGTTTGTAATTGTTTCAGGGAAACAATACATTCTATGAATTAATTCATTAATTCATTATCTTCCGCTTTATCCTCTATTAGGGTCGCGGTGGGGTTCCCCATGCCCATCCAGGGGAGAACGTCTCGGGCACTGGGCAGATAGACCCAGGACAGGGCGCCAATCCATCGCTGGGCACACACTCACTCACACAGACACACTCTAAACGGGGCAATTTTGAGAATTCAATTGACTTGATCCATGTTTTTGGACTGTGGGAGGAAACCGGAGAACCC
>JAFMOD010000250.1:1628967-1637106 GCA_019802435.1 Corydoras maculifer
GCCGGCACGGACAGACTAATCCTGTCTGCAGGGTGGTCGAGGAGGCGGGGAGGGGAGGGGAGTTCAAGAAGACTGGTGCTCTTATATATCTGGGCTGAGCAAACAGCTGGAAGGGAAGGAATGAATTGGTTTTGTTTCTGAACCTGGGAACTGACAGTCTGCTTTGATCTGCAACTCATGTCAAAGAATCTGTGGGACACGGTGCACAGAGGGGCGTAGGGGCACCGAGCTAGAAGAAAGTGTGAGAATGGAAGGGGGGGCGGCGGTGGAGGAAAGACTGACAGAAGGTGGGAAATGAAAATAATCAAACAAGGTGCGAGTGCGAGAGGAAGTGAGAGAATATGTGAGAGGGTGAAAAAAAGATACAAAAGAAAATGGAGTTAAATAAAACCGGTGTCAGTCTCAGGCTAACACTCCAAGACAAAACAAAGGAACTAAAAGAAAGAAACCAGAAAACAAACAATAGAAAGTGTGGCGGAGTTTAAGCTCTAACAAGTCAGAAGCCGCCAACAACTATAATCCATCCATCCATCCATTATCTTCCGCTTCATCCCATATCAGGGTCGCGGGGGGGTTCCCCATGCCCATCCAGGGGAGAACGTTTAGGACGCTGGGCTGATACACCCAGGACAGGGCACCAATCTATTGCTGGATACACTCACTTACACACACGCACTCATTTCAATTGACTTGATCCATGTTTTTGGACTGTGGGAGCAAACCGGAGAACCTGGAGAAAACCCATACGGACACGGGGAGAACATGCCAAACACGATCTCTGCTTTTAAAAATCAAATGAATAATGAATAATTAAATACTTTAATGTTTTAATTATGGGTGGCGGCGGCATGGTGGCTTAGTGGTTAGCACGTTCGCCTCTCAGCACTAGGGATTCCCGGTTCGAATCCCCATCTGGGTGGAGTTTCCATGTTTTCCCCGTGTCCACGTGGGTTTCCTCCGGGTTCTCCAGTTTCCTTCCACAGTCCAAAAACATGGATCAAGGCAATAGAGTGTGTTTGTCTGTGTGAGTGAGTGTGTGCCCTGTCCTGTGTGTATCTGCCCAGCACCCGAAACGTGGATGGGCATAGGGCCCCCCCCCCGCGACACTGATATAGGATAAAGCGGAAGAAAATAGATGGATGGAATTATGGGTGGCACAATGGCTTAGTAGGGCGGCATGGTGGCTTAGTGGTTAGCACCTTCGCCTCTCAGAAATCTGGGTGGAGTTTCCATGTTCTCCCTGTGTCCTGTGTGGGAGAACATGGCAACTCCATCCAGATCAGGATTAAAAGAACCTGGATTTCCAGGCCTGAGAGATGGAGATGCTCTGAATTGAAAACCAAACTAATATAGAGGAGAAAAGGAAGATCCAGACACCTGGTTCACAGCTGAGGAACCTTTGGATTCTATATGTTCTAATGGAAGGTTCAAATGCCGACACCCCTATAGATATGTTAACACCAGGTATGATGGGGATATGTTCAGCTATAGAGTTGATTTCAGTTTTTATAGTGTAAATCTAAACTGCGTCACATGAACAGAGATACAAATCTATATGTTCCTGATGAATAATGCATCATGTTGGAAAATCAAACTTACACCAGCAACTATTATTCAAATCAGAAGATCATACGGTGCATTATTAGACCATTCAAGGATGTGCGGTCAACCTGTCAGAGGGCGCGGCCATTCTCAGCATGTTAATAAACTGTCGGGGGAAACGATTCTCCGTTTGAATGTTAGTGCTTTGTGTTCCTTTGTAGACTCCAGCCGCTCTCCCCCATCCACATCTGTGAATGAAAGAGGCTTTTCTGCGCCAGCAGGCAGGACTCGACCCCCAGCTCTTGAATCACAGGGCTGCCGAGCGACCCCTGACCTTAAAGTGCTACCAAAGTGCAAACAAATCTGTTTATACACCACTCTGCGGCAGGAATGTTGAAGTGTGGTAGACAATAGGGGAAAAGGGGTCAATAAGTTCAACACATATAACGAATCGACTGCTCTGCTCATTAACGCGACTGTAATAAACACAGCAAAAGTGGTTAGCACATTTACCTCTCAGCGCTTGGGATTCCTGGTTCAAATCCCAATCTGGGTGGAGTTTCCATGTTCCTTCCACAGTCCACAAACATGGATCAAGTCAATTGTGTTTTTCCCATATAGAGTGTGTATGTCTGTGTGAGTGTGTGCCCAGCGATGGATTGGCGCCCTGTCCTGGGTCTATCTGCCCAGCGCCTGAAACGTTCTCCCCTGGATGGGCATTGAGAACGCCCCCGCGACCCTAATATAGGATAAAGCGGAAGATAATGGATGAATGAATGAATGAATGTTCTCCTCTCAGCGCTAGGGATTCCAGGTTCGAATCCCAATCTGGGTGGACTTTCCATGTTCTCCCTGTGTCAGCGTAGGTTTCCTTAATATATATAATTATAAAACAGGTAGAATAGTCCTTAAATCTGATTGGCTGAGTCGTTTGTCCAGCCGTTACATTATTGACAATAACACACCTCTGAGTCACGTTTGTGTCAATACATGTAATACCATCCACTGGTTCCCCATGCCCATCCGGAATGTTTCAGGCGCTGGGCACATACACCCAGGACAGGGCGCCAATCTATCGCTCAGTACACACACACACTCTATATGGGGCAATTTGGAGAATTGAATTGATCCATATTTTTGGACTATAGGAGGAAACTGTAGAAACCGGCGGAAACCCACACAGACACAGGAAGATCATGGAAACTTCTCCCAGATTGGGATTCGAACCAGGAATCCCTTGCGCTGAGAGGCAAACATGCTAACCACTAAGCCACAATGCCGCCCTTCATGTAATACAATGCATTATTTTAAATTATATACCATAAAAGGGAATACAGATTAATATAGACAGCGAGCTGATTGCTAATGAGCCCCAAGTTGGAATCCTGTTACTCAGCAACCATTGTTCATTTTAAAAAAACTGTCTAGATTACGTCACAGAAGACCAGATTATTAAAGATTTAGTTTTTTTTTATAAAACTAAATTTAAATATAAAACTAACTTTAGTGTGTTTGTAAAAGTTAATATAAGTAATAAGGCACTTGTAGGTAAATTATTGGAAATAAATCATGGGAAATAAATGATATATTCACAATATTGCACGCCCTCTCGCTTTATTGTATAAAATATGGATATTGGACACCGAGTGAAACCTGAGCAGCTTCCAGCTTTTCCCATGACCTGAATAAAACTCCTGTCTCAGTTTCCTACAGCTTCCGTAAACTGATCTATAGCTGCGTCAAAATCTAAATCAAAGTAATTTACGAAGTAAAAAATATATAAATATATAACAAACGAATGAAAACAGCTCATACATGACTGACCGCCTTCATACAGACATGTACTCATGTTTTAAATATTCTAAATAGTGCACGCCCTCTCGCCTTATTGCTTTATTCTATAACTGACGCCATGTGGATATTGTACAGGTACATCGAGCGAAACCTGAGCAGCTATCAGCTTTTCCCATGACCTTAATAAACTCCTGTCTCAGTTTCCTGCAGCTTCAGTAAACTGATCTATTGCTGCTTCATAATCAAAAATCCACTACTAATAACCATAAAGTTGTTTAGGAAATATCAAAATGTAACAAACAAGTCAAATCGGCTCATACATGACTGACGGGCTTCATACAGACATGTACTCATGGTTTAAATAAAGATTTTTTCTAAAATAATGAAACCTCTGTCATCAAGTACTATGGCTGAAGTGCCCTTGAGCAAGGCACCTAACCCCAATTACTCCCGGGCGGCGTATAGAGAGTGTGTATTTGCGTGTTTCATTGTACAGTGTTTCATTGATCTAAATTGCCCCTATATGGTGTATGTGTGTCTGTGTGAGTAAGTGGTTGCCCAGCAATGGCTCCATGCAGTACTGGGTGTATCTGCCCGACACATTCTCCACCACATGGGCATGGGCAACCCCCCCCCCCAAGGCACCTAGTCCCAATTGTTCCCGGGTGCCATGTTCAGCTCCAGGTACATGTGCTCACCTCATTGTGTGTGTGTGTGTGTGTGTGTGTGTGTGTGTGTGTGTGTGTGTGTGTGTGTGTGTGCATGTATGTGTATCACTGCAGGGATGGGTTTAATGTAGGCGACCTAGAATTCCTCTGTGTGTAAACACTGTACGCAAAATAAATCACTTTAATTTTTTATTTTCACATTATTTCGTTAATGTTTTTTGTTTACATGAATCTAAATCAGGGTGGCATTAGTGGTTAGCATGTTCTCCTCTCAGCGCTAGGGATTCCCGGTTTGTATCCCAATATGGTTGGAGTTTGCATGTTCTCCTCGTGTCCGCGTGGGTTTCCTCCAGGTTCTCCCGTTTCCTCCCACAGTCCAAAAACATGGATCAAGGTTAATTGAATTCTCCAAATTGCACCATATAGAGTGTGTCTGTGTGAGTGAGTGTGTGACCAGTGATAGATTGGAGCCCTGTCCTGGGTCTATCTGCCCACCACCTGAAACATTCTCCCATGGATGGGTATGGGGAACCCCCCCCGCGACCCTAGTAGAGGATAAAGCAGAAGATAATGGATGAATGAATAGAAAAATGTAAAGCAATTGTGAAACAGGGAATATGGCTGGTACCACCCCTAAGAACTTTGGTTAATTCCTTTTAGTGACTATTAGATTAGATAACTATCCATTCATCCATTATCTTCTGCTTTATCCTCTATTAGGGTAGCAGGGGGGGGGGTTCCCCATGCCCATTCAGGGGAGAACGTTTCGGGCGCTGGGCAGATACACCCAGTACAGGGCGCCAATCTATCGCTTGGCACACACTCACTTACACAGGTACACTCTATATGAGGCAAATTGGAGAACTCCACGCAGACACGGGGAGAACATGGAAACTCCACCCAGATGGGGATTCGAACCGGGAATCCCTAGTGCTGAGAGGCGAACGTGCTAAACACTAAGCCGCCGTGTCGCCCATTACATTACTAGTGTTACCTAAATGAAACAAAATAAAGAGACAACATCAACTTGAAATGAGCATGAGAGCACAGTCTTTACTCCCTCCTCTGAGTTTAACTAAAATACTCTAGGTGGTTGGTTGTTGGGTTAAATGGTACGACAGCCTCCACATAAGCATCACGTACAGATTCAATTCCCAAATCCAAATCAGTGCAGTTTATTGAGATCCGTTCTGTCGACAAACATCTTTTAAATATCCTAGTTTTTGGGCAACAAGCAGCTTGTTTTTCCTCTTTCCTTTTTTTTTTTAAAGCTAAACGTCGGAAGGCTGTTTAACGAATTAAAGCATCCATCTCTACTTAAGTCTTTAATACCTCCAGTCTGAAAGACACGGAGCCAAAATCCAACAAATGCAACATAACACTTAGTAAAGTGTTAAGTAGAGTCAACAGCAGACAACTGGCAGCTGCATGTGTATGATTACATGGCTCTGCTGTGAAGAAACACCCTGTCCATCAGCCCCCCCCCCACCCCCACCCCCACCCCCAGCTCCGAAGACATCTGTAAGAATTTAACCGAAAGCGGTAAGGCTCATATCTGGCAGCTGTGATGACTGTCGAAGACTCGAGAGAGCCCGGCGCGTCCGATTTACGATGGTAGATTCTTTTTCGCTGCGGCGCCTGAAATCCCATTCATCTCTATATATTCTGGGCTGATAGATACAGCAGCGCAGCACTGTGAAAAATTAGGGTGCCATTATCCAACCATTAAGCCCACCAGCTGAACCGGCCAGTGTGGGGAGACCCTGTGCTGGTGGGGATTAAGTAGTCTTTTCTTTATCTGGTTGTTAAAATGGAGAGACGGGGTGACGCGGCGAGCGAGGGAATCGGGCTGGTGGAGTGCCATTTGCTGTGATAAATAGAGCACGTCTTTTGCTCGGCTGAAATGGAGTCGGACTACGTCAGTTACGCAGTTACGAGCAATGATGCTTCTGCCCAAATTTAATTACTACGCCCTAACTAAGCATCACAAATACAATCGCTGGCTTTACAAATGTGCAGAGGCTCTAATGCAATATAGAAACTGCTCCATCATGTCGAAACCCTATAACAATTGGAGTTATACATTGCGGTAAAGAGGATTTACTGTTTCTGGAAATTCCAGGGAAGATTTATTATATACAAATAAAATGTATATAACTGTTACCAGGGCAGTTGCATCAGCAGCATATAGATTGGTATATATATTTGAAATTTAAAATACTTGTGAGTCATCTTAAATAAAAGTCTTTATTGAATAAACAAATGTGAAGAGGCAGCTGTAGGCTTGTGGTTAAAGGAACCAGCCTTGTGCTCTGAAAGTCTCTTGTTTGATTCCCATACCCACCAAGTACTATATATATATATATATATATATATATATATATATATATATATATATATATATATATATATATATATATATATATACACACACACACACACATATATATATACTGTATATGTATGTGTGTATATATATATATATATATATATATATATATATATATATATATATATATATGTGTGTGTGTGTGTATATATATATATATATATATATATATATATATATATATATATATATATATATATATATACATATATATATATATATATGTATATACATACATACATACATATACACACACACACACACACACACATATATATANTGTAAAGACTATTAAGGGTCTGAAAAGCTGCTTAAAGCCAATCATCATTTGCAAACAGTGCTGTATGAAAAAAGACTTAATTAAGGTTTTGAACTTTTCTAATGCTCAGCTCAGCACTTATTTGACTATGATGTCATTCCAGACATCAACTTCTGATTCTAAGATAAATAGAAATAAATAGCATGGGTTTTTACGGAACATCACTGATGGGTCGGAAAATAAAACCGCTGATAGGGTCACCGGTGGGAATGCTGACACATGGGAAATGGGAAGCAGCTAAATTAAGTTGCGGGGGGGCTGAACAACCGACAACTCACTTATTAATATCAGCATGAAATTTAATACAGAAATTGGACTAGTTAGAAAGGCAGCGTGATGCTGCAGCTTTCTAATTCCAGTGGTCGTCTATAGAGATTGCATTGCATAATTTTACACACCATATAGCACTGGACATGGCTGAAATAACACAACAATGTGAAGTTAGGCCTGTAATAGTTTTGCCCAGTTGCGGTCAGACAACATTAGGTTAAGGCAACATTACCCCTGTTATTAACTCGCACAGTTCAGTTATTAGGCTTTTCTATAAGTTGTAATGGAAAAGTAAGTTGCGGTGAAAGTGGAAACGTGTGTGAAGGGTGAAGTGAAGTTTATAATGCAATTTCCAAATGGGAAACAGCAATTACATTCTCCATTTAAGAGCTTTTCAGACATATTTTTTGTTAAAATGGCACAATAATATTGAATTGGCATTATGACGGACTCTTTATTTGATCACAAATGTATAAAACCCAAGAAAACAGGCTTAAATTGCATCCACTGATTAAAGAGTCATTTAGCAGATGAGCAGTGATCCATAAAAATGTAGAATCCCAGAACCGGAAAGAACCGGAAAGAAAATCCAAATGACTGAAAAGGTTAGCAATGAAGTGACCACTGAAAAAACTACACATAATTTAAACTACTACAAGATATACACACACACACACACACACATATATATATATATATACCCGTCTCTTATTTAATGGACTCATTGTCTCCGTTGGGTGATTGGTTTATTTTGTGCACGTGACTGGGTGTCTTTTGTATTTAGTTTACGTAATCCTTTTTCCCCGTGCATGTCTTTGTTTGTGGTTTAACCCAGGTGTTAGTTCGTTTCGTTTGTTCCCCCTTTCTGTTGGTGTCCCTACACCATTTTTCATAATAAACCCTGTTTTGTTTTTATGCCCGGTCTCTGAACTCTCCTTCCGCGCTCAACCACGGTGCGGCGCTGCGCATTACTCCCGCGCAGGTTGCATCCGTGGGAGTGTTTTACCTGACGGACCGGTGTACGCATTCTTCCCCGCGTAGTCGATTCCCGGGGAAGAACGAGCGATCGCTAACACACACACACACACATATACATATATATATATATATATATATATATATATATATATATATATATATATATATATATATATATA
>JAFMOD010000250.1:1644146-1712014 GCA_019802435.1 Corydoras maculifer
ATATATATATATATATATATATATATATGAAATATACATATATACACACACACATTGTAAGTTGTGGTGAAAGTGGAAACGTGTGTGAAGGGTGAAGTGAAGTTTATAATACATTTCCCAAATGGGAAACCGCAATTACGTTCTCTATTCAAGAGTTTTTCAGCCATATTTATTTATTTTAAAATGGCACAATAATATTGAATCGGCAAGATGACGGACTCTTCATTTGATCACAAACCAATAAATCCCAAGAAAACAGGCTTAAATTACATCCACTGATTAAAGAGTCATTAGCAGATGAGCAGTGATCCATTAAAATGCATATTTGCTAACGTAATAGAGCACTTAATCAGGAGAATAAAGATTTCTACCTCCTTTTTGCTGCAATTTTTATAGGCCTCCATCTCTGTGTCAATGAACCATCTAATGGGGTTTCCCAATGAACATGACCCCACATTAGTGACTAGTGCCGTCTCTCCAAATACAGACAATAAAAATCGTGTTACTGCAGGAAAGCCATTATCGAGCTCTCGTCTGATTAGAGTTCAATATACTAAGAGCTGGTGCAATTTTTCACACCCAATTTTAATCCACAATTAGCACTTTATATCCAATTTGTTTTCCTGGAAAGCTTGTCAGAAACCTGGACAAAAATATCAGCGGCAGAGAAACAGGGACAGACGACAGAACCGTAGAAGTCTGGAGAAATGCACGTAAAACGAGGGCTGTGTGATGTGGGATTAAAAGGTTGCACATGTCTGTATGTCTGTTGATCGCCTTCTGAGTATTTTACAATAAAGACGCAGGTTTCATGGATGCTGTTCAGACAGATCTCATAAACCATCATGAATGGAATGCATTATATTTTTTAGAGAAGTATTATTATCTGAGACCAGTTTTTCTTAATGTAGAACAGCAGAACCGGAAACAAAATCCAAATGACTGAACAGGATAGCAATAAAGTGGCCACTGAAATAACTACACTTAAAACACACACACACACACACACACACACACACACACACACACACACACANTTTTTGGACTGTGGGAGGAAACCGGAGAACCTGGAGGAAACCCACGCGGACACGGGGAGAACATGTGGTGGGGAGAACAACCCAGGTGGGGATTCGAAACGGGAATCCCTAAAGCTGAGAGGCGAACGTGCTAACCACTAAGCCACCGTGCCGCTGAATATATATATATATATATATATATAAATAATACTTTTAACTTATAAGCTCCCTTAAAGTTATAAAGGGAGATTTATAACCTGTGTGTATATACATATATGTGTGTGTGTGTGTACATATATATATATATATATATGGCTGAAATGAAACACCATGCATGCTGTGATTTACAGCAGCTGTCTTTTTTTTTAGAATGATATAGAAACTCGTTACAGTAATATATATAGAGAACAGCAAGTTGTATTCATTTCTGTTTGTACCCGTCCGTGTTTGTAGAGTGGAAACGCAGTAAAGCTCCGGGGTCAGAATGATCTCACAGCGCACTCTGGATCAGAGGCTAAGCATACATACAATCAGCTATAAATCTAATCATTGTGATAAATCAAGGCTATTGTGACTGGGCTGACTGTAAGTGTAGTGTAACAGAGCTGTGTGAGAGCTGCCAGAGAGCTGGGAACTAGGCCATCAGGTTTTCCCAATCCCCCCACTTTGGCTTGGGTTACTCCAAGTATGTAGTTAACTGCGCTCAGGAAATGATTCCTCTCCAGACCATTAAAGCGCTATAGAATAATAGACATATCGAGGGTTGTGGCAGATGCATTTCTGTGCCCATAAAAACGTCTCTCGAAAGCTCTTTTGGCTTGCCAAACGCAACACCTCATGTCCCAGCGCGCCGGCAGATTGCGCAAAGGGCCGTGCCTTCCCAGACACGGCAGAATGTTAACAGGGTCAGGCGAGAGGATCGGGCTCTCCAGTTGTAATGGCTCCCACAGGCCAGTGTTCCTCGCCAAGAGAAGCTTCCCTTCAGCCAAGCACCAGATCCGATTTCTTCCTATCCGACCGCACCAAGAAAGGGTGGGGGGGGGGCAGGGGGTATAGAGTCATCCTGCATGTTGAATTTCCATTCACTTCAGGACAAACATCATCAAACTCATTTATTAATCCCCTCGTCCTTGATCTTATTGGTTCTTCATGGTGTCTGAGGTGAAGATCGTTTTAGCTTTTCACGTCATGCCTCCTTCCTCTTTTCCGAAATCCCTTGATGCTCGAGCCATCCATTTGCCCCGAAACCTACCACCGACCCTCATCTCGGCTCTCTCCACCCTCCAGTTTGGATCCAAATACTCCGACAAAACTATGCAGAAGAAGTGGCGTCCAGGCCCTTCGAGCACCACCCGAGAAGCCAAGCCAGAAGGTCATGGTGAATAAATGAGCTTTTTATTCGAAGCTAATGCTGGCAAATTTGCTCAACCACAACCAGACCCTGTTGACTTTGGCCCTGCTAGCGGCAGCACTGTACAAACCCCGAGGAGATTCTTTGGTTTTTAAGCAGCAGAAAATCTCCAGGACACCTGGGAACGCTGAACCTGCCAGCCGCCCATCGCTAATTGCTTTAACATACAGGCCTGCGCTTTGCGTCCTGTATCAGGGTAACGCTGCGAGAACCTGGCGCTCTTTAAGTGAAATCGATACAATACTCTCAGAGCCGCTCGTCCACCACAAATATCTTTATTCACTTTAACAGAGCGGTGGGAAAGTCAAGTCATGGGCTGAGCGTGGCAGCAGAACTAATGGCGGGATTTTTTTTTCCCAGTGCTGGTGCGGCAAAGTTCTTTCCGACAGCCCGTAAGAAGAGCGGGTCATTAAGGGGAAAGTAAAGTTAATAAACATTCAAATGATTTATGAACCTGGACGGGGACCCAATAAGGACGAGGTTAGAGTGGGAATAATGATGCGTAATTGAGCGTCAATAACAAATGAAAGGATTCAGACATGTTGTTGGGAGACAAAGCAATTAGAAAATGCCGAGCAAACCAAGAAACCCAAACAACGAAAATCCCCACCTACTGGCAGCTCGGCTCTACACAATTAAAATGATTTCAGATTTCCTTTTCGGTGAGAGAGAGAGAGAGAGAGAGAGAGAGTCTATACTCTTGCCTAAAAAGCGCCACCATAAATCAGCACTGAGGTTAATTACAGAGTTCAGGTCATCACTTTACCTCCTTTAGTCGAGAGCATGGTGTACTCTGTTTAGCAGAAACCCTGTTTCTCTTTCAGCAGTAGCTCTGGGCCATGCTCAAATTGCTCTATTCTGTAATCCACCTAGTGCCAACCCTGTAGCTCCACCGCCCGCGACTGCGAGATACACAATCAGCAAGGGATCCGGATTATTAATGTAAATAAAGGTAAACAATTTGCAAATGATTTACTCCCGTCCCCAGCCGCTCCCCCGTTCCACACACGTGAGGATTTGTGTTAGGGTAATGTGTTAATGATTAGTAGCCTCATCTGCACCTCCTGCAGTTCTTTACAGAGAGGAACAGAAGAACAACAAACAGCTGGCTGCCACGCTAATCTTCGCCGCCTTCCACCACGGCCTGTGATTGGCATAAGGAAGTTACACCCACCTCAAAATAATATACACTGACTCGGCACTGGCAACCCTCCAATGCACTCGCAGCCAACTCCGAGCTTATTTGAGTGCTCTTTATTTCGAATATACCCAGAGGGTTCAGACAGAATCTGTTAGTCTGTAAAATAAGCCACAAAACCGGCATGTTTATAAAATCCATAATGTTAACTTGGTAATTAGATAATGCTATTTAATGAGTATGGTTTACTTAATGTCATGAATGTGTACTCAGCCTCGCTCGTGTTTAGATGCTGCAGATGCTTTAGAATATAAAACAAAGTCCTCCCCAGTGCATTCAGCTGCTAATATAGTAAGAGCTACAGCATTTAAACAAAAATTAATTAATCAGTAATAGCAGATTAAATACCAAAAACAAGTTTGTGTGAGTATACATATGTGCGTGTGTGTGAGTGTGTTTATATATACACACAGATACATACATATACATATATATATATATATATATATATATATATATATATATATATATATATATATATAGGCTTAATCCAATACTCCAGTCGTGGGGGGAGGGGGTTGTTTCTCATGACCAACTAGGGTTAATCATTTTGGTTATCATTAGATGTAAATACATAGACATATACACACATATACGTGTATATTTTATTTATATATATATATATATATATATATATATATATATATATATATATATATATATACACACACTGTATGCGTGTATATGTCTATGTATGTGTGTGTATATTGTATATATATATATATATATATATATACACACACACACACACACACACACACACACACACACACACACACACACACACACACACACACACACATTTACTCCATCATACACCCCCCTTATAGATGACCATATACATGGCCTTTGAAGGTCTAGAATTACAGACTGTAATCTGTTTGTTTCCTTATATACTTTATGGCCCATAAACTTAAAATCTAACCCTAACTTTATGCATCTGTGCTCAGTTTTGAATCAGTAATCCAAAACATAGTTTTTATAAACTACTGCCTTTTATTTGCACTTCCATGTCACTGCAGTAGGATTCAATGCACTGTAACATCCGCCTGACTGAGATTTTTGGTTTGGTGCTGCTTTGACAATTAAGCCTTTTAAAGAACAACTGAGTTCCTATTCACGTAAAAGTACATGGCCTGTAAAACAACTTCAGCTCCATAATTCCATTCACTTATTAAATGAGTATGCATACTCAAAGCAACTAGTATTTAGAGCTACAGCTGCTTCAGAGGAAAAGATTGGTCCCAGCTGCGCGATGTTGCTGTAGTAATACGATGTTAATAATGTTTTTTGACAGCACAGTAAAAGAAAAGGCTTGTAATTTATAAACTGTGGTGCATTTGTGCTTCTCCGAGCACCACGCAAGCTCTAAAGTACACAGAGTGGACTCGAAATCTCAAGCCTCGCTGTCCCTGATGTTTTGAGAACATACACTAAGAGCAGATTATACACATACAGTGCAACCGCAGAATCTCCCAGGCAAATAAATACGACTCCTAATAGCAGACAGGCCGTGTAGAGCGCAGAACAGCACGGCGATACATCAAAACAGGGAGACAACATGGTAACACCTGTTCCGGGTTTGCACTGCCACCCCTCCCTGCCTCCCTCCCTGCCTCCCTCCCTCCGATCTCTCTTTTTCAAGCTATTGCAGCTTGTCACGAGGTGACCTGCTTCCTCAGCAGAGCTCCAGGAGGCCTCTAGAGGCGGCTTTCGACTGATCTCAACACAGCTGCTTTCTACCACCAAACATGTCTATCAAACCCATCACACACCCTCTGATCTTTGAGCAGCCGGTCCTTATTTCAGGCCCCCCCCTTCTGTCGCTGAGACAAATGTAGGCAGTGAGGTGTGACAGAGGTTGTGGCAGGATAGCTGTGCGCCGGGCCGATATTTATGAATTATGGAGAATGCTGTAAGGCACACTACCTTCCCCCTAATTAGGTTTTGAGTGTGCTCGCCGTCTCTATGGGAAGCCTAGAAGCAGCATGTAAGACAACCCCTTCACTGCACAATGATACCCTTCAGTATTGTGATCCATATTGAGCACGCTGCTGTGACATTACAAAAGAATGCGTAGCTGTAGTTACCATGTCAATTACGCGCACAAAAGATGCTCCTAACGCTGACAATTAAAGGATTTGGCCGAAGACTCGAAGAATCAGCCGTGCATTATATCCCCTGAAAACCGAACTGGCATAGTACAATTGATAAAAATAATAAAAAAGGGCCGTTTACCGGCAACAGGGTGTAATCGGAGCACGGAGAGGTCGCTGGAAGCCTCACCTGGCTAATGAGTAAATCAATCACATGCATGGCAGCATTAATAACGATGAGCATGGAATAACAAAAGCGCCAAACATCTGCTCTCATTAAAAGAAAGTCCTGCCATCGCTCGTAAGGCGTCGCATTTAAATATGAAATCAGATGGGAAATCAAAAGCATGTAAATACGGACGCTCTCCGCATAAACAGCCGAAAGCCGGTTTCCGAACCGAGCCGCTTTACCTGCGGGGCGGCACCGTGAAGCATGCTGGAGAGAAACAAAGGCCGGTTATTAAAAGGTTACGTGGGATATTAAAAGAACCTAATTGGCAAGGGGAAGACAAAGCTAATTGTTTGGGATGATCCCAATCAAAACAATGGCAGCACGGATCGCTTCACGGGGTAATGGCAGGCAGGAGCGAAACTCCTGTAAAACTTGCAATTAACTTGACAGCATCTGCACAGGAGCGGCAACCGGCGTCTGGCAGACAGCTTATTTGCTGCTGCTCGCACTCAAAACAGAAAGGGGGTGGAGGGTGGAGGGGCGGGGCGGGGAGAATGAGCCCTCAGATGTTGGAATGTCAGAGTTTGGCTAATAATAGTCTGCATTTGACTCCTACGTGCCTGCAGGCAGAAAGTGTTACCTTTGGCTAACACAGTAAGGTAAAAGATATAAACAAGCAATAAAGAGTCTGAACCGAAGCCCGTAGCGAGCTACAGTAATGTTTATTATCAAACACACAGACCTTGTCTAAGGAAATTCCGCCGCGCGGGCTGTAATTAGTGAAGTAAACGATTAAAGCCGAAAATCTGCCACAGCATAATTAACATTCAATGATAGGACGATGTATAACGGCGGCACGGTGGCTTAGTGGTTAGCACGTTCGCCTCTCAGCGCTAGGGATTCCCGGTTCGAATCCCCATCTTGGTATAGTTTCCACGTTCTCCCCGTGTCTGCGTGGGTTTCCTCCGGGTTCTCCGGTTTCCTCCCACAGTCCAAAAACATGGATCGAGTCAATTGAATTCTCCAAATTGCCCCATATAGAGTGTGTCTGTGTAAGTGAGTGTGTGCCCAGGGATGGATTGGTCTATCTGCCCAGCGCCCGAGACGTTCTCCCCTGGATGGGCATGGGGAACGCCACCGCAACCCTATTAGAAGATAAAACAGGAGATTCTCAGATATAACTAATAAACTCAAGTAGGGATGCAAGTGACGATTATTTTGATAATCGATTAATCGCCGATTATTTTTTTTGATTAATCGATGAATTGGATTTTTAAAAAAATCACTAAATGTCTTCATTAAATAGATCAATAAATGTCTGGTTTTATTTACAGTATGAGTTTAAGGCATCCAACTAGCCCAAAGAGCAAAGAATCACACATTTATCACACACACACATTGACACAATATGTAGCATTGTGTGTAAAAAAATAATACTAAATTACACAAATTTGAGTCGCTCTATTTAATATTATCTGTACATCCCAACAAGGCTGTCAGACCGTTTGTGATGCCAAGCAAAAAGAAAAATGTATTTCTGATTCGTTTGGATATTAAAATTCCCCCAGTGTCTGAATTGCTGAACCTGAACATCTATTTTATTTAAATTCAGCAAGAAGTTCCGCAATTCGACAAACACGGACATGACAGCCGATTACAAATACCAACACTGATCTGAATTAAAACAGTGTTTCAATTGAGACAGATGTTCTTTTTGTATTTTTACTCAAATTCAATCATTCATTCATCTAATTATCTAACAGTAGAGATGCATACTTTATTATTTGTCTTTATTCTGTTCTCTAATGGTCAGGATTCCACTCAGGACCATCAACCAGGTCCTATTTGGATGGTGGCTGATAATTAGCACCGCACTGACACTGATGTGGTGGTGTTTTGATTTTTTGTTGTTCACACTGTGCCCACTCACTGTGTGCTTTATTAGACACACAGCTACCTGGACACTTTACCTTGTAGATGTAGAATTAGAGACAGTAGCTCATTTAATGCTGCACAGTTTGCTTAAGTCATCCTCTAATCCTTCATCAGTGGGATGCTGGTGGCTGGACAGTATTAGGGTGGATGCTGATGATCACTGATGTAGGAGGTCTAAGTGGTTCGTTAAATCTGATTAACAAAATAAATTAATCATCCCCCCCATATGGGTGGTTTTTAAAAAAGCATTTTTAAATATTTTGCTTGTTTATAATTATACCTTCCGCTTAATCCTCTACTAGGGTCGTAGGGGGGTTCCCCATGCCCATCCAGGGGAGAATGTTTTGGGCACTGGGCAGATACACCCAGGACAGGGCGCCAATCCATCGCTATACACACAAAAACACACACTCTATGGGGCTTTTTTTTAGAGAATTCAATTTACCTTGAATCCATGTTTTAGGACTGTGAAAGGGAAGCAGAGAACCCGGCAGACACGCGGAAAACATGGAAACTGATTGGGATTCGAACCTGGATCCCTAGTGCTGACAGGCGAACATGCTAACCACTAAGTCACCATGCCGCCCTAAGAATTTATTTATTATTATGTCTAATAATAGTTGAATTAGTTGAATACCCCCCAGAGTATTTAAACACCATAACCCAGGCATTTTGGGCGGGCTGGTTGAGAGTGAAAGTATAGTGCTGTGTTAAGAGGTTTTTTGAGATATTTTTATCTTTTTTTCATTTATATCAATTCACACTTGCGCACATAACCATCAAATAAACAACTTTGCATTGCACTTCCAGTTTGTGAAGATTTAACCTACATCAAAACTCTATATGGGGCAATTTAGAAAATTCAATTCACTTTGAATCCATGTTTTTGGACTGTGGGACGAAACCGGAGAACCCGGATGAAACCCACATGGACACGGGGAGCACCATCCAGATTGGGATTCGAACCTGGATCCCCAGAGGTGAAAAGCAGACGTGCTAACCACTAAGCCACTGTGCATTTTAAACTGTTGTTCATTTGTGCAGTATGGGATACATGCAGCTTGTAGTTGCCCTGAATCTCCCTCTGGGATAAATAAATAAACTAAGGGTCTGTCTGTCAATCATCCAACATCTAAACTATACCTGCTTTGTGATGTTTCTGAAATGGTCCTGATCTTTAAAAAACGCAGTACAGGTGACCAAAAGTATTGGACAGTGTGAAACTGTAGAACTACAAACAGCATCTATATGGTAAGTGGAAATGATTAAATGCATAACGTGTATACACAAGTTGGTGTAACTAATAAAGTGGCCGGTGCATGCAGACTTTTAAATGCACATTTTTGGACGTTTTTTTTTTTTTTGCGCACATATGTTTAGTGTAATTATTAGGAAGTAGCAGGAACAGCATGTCACGGCAGTGACTCAGTATTTAGCATGGGGTCTTTAGAGAGATTAGCATCACCATACATTATTAAAGCAGCTATCAAAGCCAAAAGCCTGGAATGGAAAAGTGCCTCGAAAACAAATTTCTATTCAAAGCTGCCAACCTTTTTATGAATGATCAGCTGTATTACACAATCAACGGCAAAAAAAAAACAGCCTGGCACTGTCAAGAATAATTAAATAACAGGGCCACCAAAGAGCACTTCAAAGAACTTCCTAATGGTATGAAACGATTCGATGGCTTCATGTGCAATGTTTCTAATTAGCACATTGACGCAGTAGTAAATGACAGACTCTGCATTCATTAACATCAACAGAAGAACGCAGTCACGGGCGTGGGCAAAGGTAATCCACACGACAGGTGGAAGCAATCAGATCTGGAAACGGGAGAGTGTGCAGATGTCCAAAAAACCATGGAAATAAGAGGCTGGAGAAACCATATCATTAATGGACTCGTATAACTTTATCACATAAAAACAAAATCAAGTCCTTTTAATTAACTGCAATTCTTGTTGTTCTAATATTCTTGGTTCTGATAAACAGAACCACAGATCTCTAGCGGGTCTGATTTCTAACGGGTCTGTAGTGCTGCCAGGATGTTGCACATCTACCCACCCATTTATATATATATATAATATATAATAATAATGGGTCGCGGTTCCATATGGCCATCCAGGGGAGAACGTTTTGGGCGTTGGGCAGATACACCCAGGACAGGTCGTCAATCTCACACTCACTCACACAGACACATGCTATATGGGGCAATTTGGAGAATTCAATTGACCTTGATCCATGTTATTGGACTGTGGGAGGAAACCGGAGAACCCAAAGGAAACCCACGCGGACACGGGGAGAACATGAAAACTCCTCCCAGATGGGGATTCGAACCGGGAATCCCTAGTGCTGAGAGGCGAACGAGCTCACCACTAAGCCAGCGTGCCGCCCTATATATATATATATCATGTATGTATATCTGTCTGTCTGTCTGTCTGTCTGTCTGTCTATATCCATCCATTATATTCTGCTTTATCCTCTACTAGGGTGCCCAGGCCCATCCAGGGGAGAACATTCTGGGAGCTGTGCAGGTACACCCAGGACAGGATGCCAATCTATCACTGGGCACACACTCACACACACACTTGAATCTATGTTTTTGGACTGTGGGAGGAAACTGGAGGACCTAAAGTAAACTCACAGAGATAGGGAGAGCATAAAATCTCCACACAGACTCCCCATTTCTATCCAGGGGAGAACATCCAATCTGTCGCTGGGCACGCTCACTCACACAGACTCACAAAAACAGTCTAAATGGGGCAATTTTGAGCATTCAATTTACCTTTAATCCATGGATTTGGACTGCGGGAGGAAACTTGAGAGATGGGGAGAACATGGAAACTTCACCCAGATTGGGATTTGAACCGGGAATCCCCAGGGCTGAGAGGTGAACATGCTAACCACTAAACCATCCACCACGTACACTTATCCAACATTACCGTCTTAACCTGATAAATGCTTTCCTGGTTGAGCAGAAATTTGCACAAACACAAATATATAAAATCTTACAGAAAGAGAGCCAGGAAGCTGTTTAAAGTGCCAAAGAGGGACCAACTTAAAACGTTCTAAAAGCCCCTGTAGGTGTAATGTGTAGGTGTCTTAATATCTTTGTCCATATGCTGCACAACTTCTAGACATTATAGCCTCAATGCAGCATCCAGGATCAAGGTCATTTTGACTCATCTCAGCAAGACGTACAATGTTCCACCTTTTGATAATGTTCTGAACAGTTTGCATGCCTTATTCTGCACTAAGCATAAAAAACAGCCTTTTGTACCATGTGTGGTGGTGGTGGTGGTGGTGGGGTTAGGGTGGGGGAATTTAAAGTGACTAATCCATGCTCTTGGATGAGAACTTTACAGAGGTTGATCATTTGTACAACACGATGATGTCACTTAATAATTTAGCAACTAGATTTAAAAAAAAAAGACAATAATGAGGGTTTCAATTGATTTGGGTAACACTTTCTACGAATCCAGTATTCATAATGCATTATAAGTGTATTCATAAAGCCTTCTATAGTATTCATAATGCCTACTAACATATGTCACAACCCTTTGTTATTGTATATAGATGTTTATGATTATTCATCCATCCATCCATTATCTTCCGCTTTATCCACTATTAGGGTTGTGGGGGGGTTCCCCATGCCCAGAGGATAACGTTTTAGCTGCTGGGCAGATACACCCAGGACAGGGCACCAGGATCTATCGGTCGGCACACTCACTCACTCTATATGGGGCAGTTTAGCGCTGCCAATTTACCTTGAACCCATGTTTTTGGACTGTGGGAGGAAACCGGAGAACTCCATATGGGGCAATTTGGAGAATTCAATGAAATCTTGACCCATGTTTTTGGACTGTGGGAGGAAACCGGAGAACCCGGAGGAAACTTACATGGACACGGGGAGAACATGGAGACTCCACCCAGATTGGGATTTGAACATTGAATCGACAAAGGGACATAATGCATTACAATATGAACTTATTTGAACTTTTGATTCTTTGAATGTTTAGACAGGGCAGCGGTTGTGATGAGGGGGTTTTAGTGTTGTAGTTTCATTTCTCCACTTCAGTGACACTGCTGGGATAGGAATAATGCACCCACCAAATAATCCCTGCTCTGTGGTGCTACTATTGGGGTTCTGACCATCAGAGAACTGAATACACAGTATGTACTGTAGAACACAAACAGATGAACTACAGTCTGGAAATATAGAACAACAAAGTCCATCTTTACAGGAAGTGGAACTGAGAACAGGCGGCACGGTGGCTTAGTGGTTAGCATGTTCTCCTCTCAGCGCTGGGAATCCAGATTCGAATCTATATCTGGTGGATTTTTCATGTTCTCACCGTGTTTGCATCGGTTCATCCGGTTTCCTCATTGATTCAAGGTAAACGGGCTGCTACACTGCAATTTTCCCCAGGGGTTAATAAAGTATTCTGATTTACAATTGCCCCTATATTGTGTGTGTGTCTGTGTAGGCAAGTAAGTGTGTGCCAAGCGATGGATTGGCTTCCCGGCCCTGGGTGTATCTACCCCGTGCCTGAAATGTTCTATAATTTATTTATATAGTGCTTTTTACAATAGAACATTGTCACAAAGCAGCTTTACAGTGTTAGAAATCTCTAAAAACCCCAAAGAGCAAGTTAAAGTGACAGTGGCAAAAAAAAACAACTCCCTGTTATGTTGCTTTCTTAAGGAAGAAACCTTGTGAGGACCAAGACTCAGTGAGTGGCTGGCAGCATCAACAGTGTAGGACGGTCATGTACTGATTGTGTGATGATCAGGTGACCTGTATTTAGACGACGCATAGTAGAAGATAATGAGATGAGATGACATGAGCCAAAGGTAAACCTTTTTAAGTGCTACAACAGAATCCAGAACCATAAGCAGATGTTTATTAGTTGGTTATTAAAAAAGGGAACGAATTTCAAATAAGTCAGTATCAGCTTATAGGTTATTTCCAGCATACTAAGTGCCTAGTAAGGGGGAATAAATGCCTTTAAAGATGTCCAGAGATGCGATTTGTTAAAGCACATTTAATGACAAGCAGAGAGACATCTGTAACAAGGCAGCTGTAAATTTCCGCTCGGAGCCAGTTCTTTTACAGAGAATATTACAGAGATTAAAAACAGACTGAAAAATTCTGCTGTGGTGGTCCTTCAATAACCGGGAATCCAAGACGGGCTTGCCAGCTTTGATTTTTGAACCAGCCTGCTTCTCACTGCGCTCCAGCAACCAATCATTTGCGGGCAGGCTAAAATCATGTGGAGTCTTAAGCAGAGAGGCCTAGGCTCCCATGTTCTATTGAAAACAGAAGGCTCTTTAATTAGGTTTTTGCTGAGGTCACTCACACTTTTCCTTTTAGCTTTACACAAGATTGGTTTCAGTTAGTTCAATGCCACGTAGAACCACAAAGCAACATTCTATACAAAACTAACACACTGCAAAAAATGACCAAACTAGAAGGAAAGCGAAAAAAAAAGTTGTATAAGTGGTGTTTATGAGACGTGAGAAAGGAACCAGGATTTTGCATTTGCATTAGACCCCTGAGGTTGGGTCATTCTGGAGTCTTTGCTATTCTCACATTTTGTTCTCAGTGCGCTTTTCAATGGCAAAAATAAATAGGGTTTTTTCAATAATGGCCTCCGTCACATTCTGTGGTAAATGAATACGTTTAGAACCTGATACGTGTTCTTTTGTGAACGTTTTCCTCCTGTACATGACTAAATTTAATAATTTGCATGGATCATGTCTTTGGGTGGACACATACTGGATGCCATTGTTCACAGTGCTCGTAGGCAATACAATAATAGAGTTTATACAAAATGCTCGGCACCTGCAACACCACAACAAGATCGGACTATTCCTTTCAAACTGAAGGACCTCACACGGGCTGGTCGAGGGGCCCAGGGTAGTGAAATACCCAGGTATGAATACATTTACATTACATTTCTACATTTAACATACGCTTTTATCCAAAGCGACTTACAAGGTGAGCACAGGGTTAATCACAACAACCCTGAAGCAATGAGGGTTAAGGGCCTTGCTCAAGGACCCACACTGGTAACTTTAATAGACCTGGGATTTGAACCCCCAACCTTCAGAGTGATAGCCCAACGCCCTAACCACTGAACCACCATGCCCATGATTAAGCATAAGGTTAGACAATAAGACAATACCCCCATGGCTAAATGTAATTTCAAAAAATAGCCTTTAAAAGATAGAAATGAATGCAAATTGAATTTCAGGGCAATATTTAAATAAAGGTAGTAGGACGGCCAGAGTGCGAGTTATTGTTTGGAACAAGATGCCGTACCACACTTCTCAAAGTTAAGATAATGGCCTCTGTCACATTCTGTGGTAAATGAATACGTTTAGAACCTGATACATTTTTTTTTGTGAACGTTTTCCTCCTGTACATGACTAAATTTAATAATCGTAATACTAATGCTACTCCACACTGAATCTAAGCACGGAGCTTGAAAAGTTTCGGACTGTAGAATGGGTCTCTTTCAGAGATTTAAACTAAAGAACCTTTTAAAGTTCTTCAGGGCTCTTGTAGTTAACAGTACAATATATTGAACTTTAAAGGATAGTACGCTTTCTGTGAGGGTTGTGTCCTTTAGGGCCCACAACAGGAATTAGGATGGAAGAATCCATTTTTCTCCTCAAATATGTTCTACACAAGAGCCAACAATGTGGGCCCTAAAGGGCACAGCACCGGGCAGCAAGCTTAACACCCTTTAAAGTTCAATGAAGTACACTGTTACAACTCCAAGATCTCTAAAGATCTTTAAAATATTCTTTTGTTTAAATCTTTGAAAGAGACACCTATGGAAACTTTAATGTACTTTGAGTTCTCCTGATGTGGGCCCTAATGTGGGCCCTAAAGGGCACAGGCCCCTGCAGCAAGGTAACTACCCTTTAAAGTTTAATAAAGAACACTTTTACCACCACAAGATCTGTAAAGGACTATAAAACGTTCTTTAGTTTAAATCTCTGAAAGAGACGCCTATTAAACCTTTAATGTACTTCAAATTTTTGGTTCCCCAATGTACTCTAAGTTTGTCTAATTCCTGATGTGGGCCCTAATGTGGGCCCTAAAGGGCACAGTCCCCTGCAGCAAGGTAACTACTCTTTACATTTCGATGAAGTACACTGTTACAACTCCAAAATCTCTAGAGAACTTTAAAATGTTCTTAAGCTTAAAATCTTTGAAAGAGACGCCTATGGAAACTTTAATGTCCTCCAAATTTTAGGTTCCCCAATGTACTTGGAGTTCTCCTAATGTGGGCCCTAATGGGGGCCCAAATGTGGGCCCTAAAGGGGACAGCCCCTCCACAGCAAGCTTACAAACCCTTTAAAGTAAAATGAAGTACACTGTTACAACTACAAGATCTCTAAAGGACTTCAAAATGATCTTTAGTTTAAATCTTTGAAAGAGACACCTATGGAAACTTCGAATCCTCTGAATTTTAGGTTCCCCAATGTACTTAGAGCTCTCCTGATGTGGGCCCTAAAGGGCGTAGCCCCCCACAGCAAACTTACTATCGTTTAAAGTTCAATGACATTTACATTTACATTTAGTCATTCAGCAGATGCTTTTATCCAAAGCGACATACAAATGAGTTTTGTAATGTAATGAATGAAACTTGTAATGAATGATTACAAGTCAGAATTTATGGAGAAAACGACCTATACTGTAAATTCATCAAACCTGATTGTTATGAAGTACACTGTTACAACTACAAGATCTCTAAGGAACTTTAAAATATTCTTTAGTTTAAATCTTTGATGCCTATGGAAACTTTAATGTCCTCCGAATTTTAGATTCCCCAATGTACTTTGAGATTCAAACTAAAGACTTTACAAACTTCCACTGTTGTTGCTGCCTGGCCGCTCAAATAGTCTTGGTCCTCACAAGGTTTCTTCCTTGAGACAACAACATAACGGAGTTTTTTCTTGCCACTGTCGCTTCAGCTTGCTCTTTGGGGCTTTAAAGGCTTATAACTCTGTAAAGCTGCTTTGTGACAATGTACTATTGTAAAAAGCGCTCTTTAAATAAATTACTTGAACTTTGAATTGTTTACTGCGTACTGTCTGTTGCACTGTTCCCTCACCATTACTTGAATGTTTAAGGTACTGTGTATCGTGCTGTATTTATTGTGATCCTTGTGTTTGCACACGTGGACTTTATGTTGGTTGTGTATTAACTGTTATGTGTAGCACTTGGCTCATTCCACATATACTGTACAGCACTTTATATTGTTGGAATGACAAATAAAACACTTGAATACTTGAACTATTCTACCTTAACTGTAGTTTTCTCTCATTTGGAAGTCGTTTTGGATCAAAGCATCTGCTAAATGACTAACTGTAATCTGCTTACTACATTTTGATTTCAGTGTATAAATATGTAGCTGATCCAATAACCATATGGTACAAAGGCCCCACAAAAACATCTTAACTGGTCGAGCCAACCCATCTACCTAGTGCAACATTGTTGAGGCTAACAGTTTATTTGTGAGACTCGCTCAACAGCAGGTTGTCTCGAATCCCCTAAACTCCCCATGCATTCAGGCAGGCGGCCGCACGGCAGGGAGCTGGTGCAAGCCCACTAAGGGAAGGAGAAGACTGTTAGTATCTTGTCTGTCACCTGCTGTGTGTCACTAGGCTCCTGTCATTTCCTCCCATTCATTTTTCACAGACACTCAACACTTCGATTCACACTCTGGTCTATCCACTCCCTCTGCACTGTCACTAAAGACTAAAAAAAAAACACACTGGCACTACTAGACACCAGGTCTGTTCATCATCCAAAATTCATACAACCTATTTTTCCCAGTTCTCAAGAATGAGCTGTCAGGAGGTGCCGAAATCTCCTGAACTCCATTTAAAAGCACTTACGGTTGAATGTGATCACTGGGGGGCAGATGTCAGTTCATCTGGAACGTTCAGCTAGTCGGAGAAGTGTTAAGATCTCTGAGGTTATGCCGACAAGTAGAATCCGTTTGATCCTTATGACTCATTCACTTAAACAGCGAGGGTCATCATTGGATAATTTTTTTTTTTTTTTTTTTTTTTCAGATTTTCATCTTCCCTCGAGTTGCTTCCGGACACTCGTGAAGCTAATACAATACATGATTCAATTTAATAGAGCAAAAGAATTAAACTGGCTCATGTCGTTGCAGTTTGAACGACTTTCGGTGAGTACTAGGGGTGTAACGGGACACAAAATTGATGGTTTGTATAAATAGCTCACGGTTAGTTTCGGTTTGGGAGTGGGGGGCTATCAGGGAAGAGGCTTGGTTTATTTTGTCAGTTTATTTAAGATATTAAATATATGCTCGCGGTTTCTTGCCCTCATCATGAATGCATTCCATAACAGGGGCACATACATACGCATATAAAGAGACACACACGATTTCTAACAATATTAGTATGTGTGTGTGTTTGTGTGTATATTTATGTATGTTTGTATATAGGTATAAATGTATATATACCTGTGTATATATGTATATAGGAATGTATATATAGGTTGTTTTTTGCCCCCTCTCTCTTCTTTTTTTGAATTTAATTTAATTTTTTAATTTTTTCTCTAGGCGGCACGGTGGCTTAGTGGTTAGCACGTTCGCCTCTCAGCGCTAGGGATTCCCGGTTCGAATCCCCATCTGGGTGGAGTTTCCATGTTCTCCCCGTGTCTGCGTGGGTTTCCTCCGGGTTCTCTGGTTTACTTCCACAGTCCAAAAACATGGAACAAGTTAATTGAATTTTCCAAAATGCCCCATATAGACTGTGTGTATGAGTGAGTGTGTGCCCAGCGATGGATTGGCGCCCTGTCCTGGGTCTATCTGCCCAGCGCCCGAGACGTTCTCCCCTGGATGGGCATGGGGAACCCCACCGCAACCCTAATAGAGGATAAAGCAGAAGATAATGAATGAATGAATGAATTTTTTTTCTAGGTTGTTTCTTTTTTCCCCCCTTTCTCTCCTTTTCCTCCTCTTTTTTTTCCCCTGTCATGCATTGGCGGGATAATTCAAACCAATCAAATAAAAGCAAAATTAACAGGAATAGGCTACAATAATCTGTAGAACTGTTCCTGTAAAAACGTAAAAGCATGTATGGTACATCAGTGCATTCAGATTACCATTCAGATTGCAAAAGCTACCAGACATGACAGGTTTAAAAAAAATAAAATAAAAAATAAAAAATAAAAAGATATTAAATATTAAATACATTCATTCATCCATTATCTCCCGCTTATCCTCTATTAGGGTCGCAGTGGGGTTCCCCATGCCCATCCAGGGGAGAACGTCTCGGGCGCTGGGCAGATAGACCCAGGACAGGGCGCCAATCCATCGCTGGGCACACACACACTCACACAGACACACTCTATATAGGGCAATTTTGAGAATTCAATTAACTTGATCCATGTTTTTGGACTGTGGGAGGAAACCAGAGAACCCGGAGTAAACCCATGCAGGAATCCCTAGTGCTGAGAGGCGAACGTGCTAATCACTAAGCCACCGTGCCGCCTATATTAAATACAATGCAAAATAAAGTATGTTATTATTGCCGTGAACAATAATGCACATCTCGTAACAGTCGCGTGACAATCGTAGCAATGCAATAAATCCACAACACTGACTCCAGCTAAAAAAAAAATTCCATGATTGACAGTTTACTCAGCATCTGTAAAATGTTGCCTTCACTCATTTAAAACTAATTACATTACATTTACATTACATTACATTTAGTCATTTAGCAGATGCTTTTATCCGAAGAGACTTACAAATGAAAACACCACAAGTCAGTTGTCAAGAGGAATCATTAACATTGTAGTATAATCAAAAATCAAATTAAGTGGTTAGGGTGTTGGACTAACAATCTGAAGGTTGTGGGTTCAAACCGCAGGTCCACTGAAGTTATCAATGTGGCTCCTTGTGCAAGAACCTTAACCCTCATTGCTCCAGTGGGCTGTGCTCGCTTTATAAGTCACTTTGGATAAAATCATCTGCTAATTGGCCTAATGTAATGTAAATATATTGTACACATACTAGAAATGTATATAAGTTCACAATATGGAGACTTGCTAGGTTAAAAAAAAATAAATAAATGAAAATAAAAAAAACATATATATATATATACACACACACACACACACACATTACTACATCTACATGTAGACATTTATATATATATATATATATATATATATATATATATATATATATATATATATATATATATATATATATATATATATATATACATTACTACATCTGACCTGTGTTACAATTGAGTGTATGTATATATGTATATATACACATACATATACACACACACACACACACACACACACACACACACACACACACACACCAGTGGGCACACTCACTCACAAAGACGCACACAAACACACTCTATATGGGGCAATTTGGAGAATTCAATTGAACTTGATCCATGTTTTTGGACTGTGAGAACCTGGGGAGAACCTGGAGGAAACCCACACGGACACGGGGAGAACATGGGAACACTCAGATTGGAATTCAAACTAGGAATCCCTACCACTGTCCCTAGCAAGTATTGCAAGTGTGAAAGTAATGTGTTTTAAGATGTTTAAAAATGCTAAGTGACATCCTTACAGACAGAGATGGAAAGATCATTTCTCCACTTTGCAGTGGTGAACGGTACATAATGAAAATTAGAACCACAGTGAGGTGGAATCACCAGGCGGCATTTTTCACTACAGTGAGGTGAACCAATCGGAGTGTATTTTAAAAAAAATGTAGTTGATATGGCAGGTCAAAAACTGATAGTGAAGTGTACTAACTCAAGTAAGTGATGCAGACTGTTTGGAGCTGAGGGTGTGGTAGATCAGCGGTTTGGGTGTTGGGTTAATAATCTGAAGGTTGGGGAGTTTATATTCTGAGTTCACTGAGGTTGTCAATGTGGGAAAGTGTAAAGGGCTTCAGGCCTCATTGCTCAGTGAGTGCTGTATAATGGCTGAATCTGTACTCCGACCCCAACCATTCATCTGGGATAATTGCTAATTGTGAAAGCGTCTGCTAAATGACCTAATATACTATAATAACCAGAGTTAACCAGTGTAACCACAGACTAATAGATCAACCGTTATTGCTGAGAAAAACCAAGTTGAAATTAAAAAGCTCTAATTCATTACTGTAGCACCCAGACTCTTGTGTCGACATATCACACCAGCCATTTTATTAGGGCCACCTCCTCAGTTCTACACTCACTGCCTGTTTTTTCATATATATATATATATATATATATATATATATATATATATATATATATATATATATATATATATATGTAGAGAGAGAGAGAGAGAGAGAGAGAGAGAGAAATAAATAAATAAAAAAAAAAAAATATATATATATATATATATACAGCAATAGATTGTCCTGGGTGTATCTGCCCAGCGCCCGAAACGTAGGGAACCCCCCACGACCCTAATAGATAAAGTGGAAGATAATGGATGGATGAATATTTAAGAAAAGAAACAATGAGCTGTACATAATTAAGCGATTGATGAGTCTATAAAGACTATGCAGAATGAGGATAATCAATGATGTAATAAAAGTTTTTTTTTAGTTAAAACAGTCTCATTTAAGGTTCTGCTTCTGTCAGAATAAAATGGATTCATTAAAAGGCCCATAATTGGTTTAATCTAATAAGCTTTCATGCAGAAGCTCTAGTTTCAGTGACGAAGAGGCAGTTCAGTCGGAGAAAACGCAGGTAATCGGTTTGTTTACTGTCCTGTATAAATGCCTACAGAACACAGAAGAAGATGATAACATCAAATAATCACAGTTAGCCTGTTGGGAAATAATTCCAAACGACCAAAGCATGGACCTTGCAAATAAACACTTAATAAACCAAAATTAAACAAGCTCCAAGTTAATCTGTAAGATCTGAAATGTGCTCCATTTCTCACCCCAAGGCCTCGAGACGCCCACATTTGGTGCCAGATCTGTTTCATTCGATTTAAATTCAAATCATCGGGATGAAGATGACACAAATCAAGATCTGCCGGTTCCCCAAAGCCACTAATGGTAATCAAAGAACATTCCAATGCATACTTATGAATGCCTCTTCACTTCGCTCGGCTCCCCGTCGACTGCCGCCACGGCTTTCGGAATAACTCAAATCTGATGGAACTCCACACGGTAAACAGAGCATGACCGTCGGGGTATTATTTGTTTTTCAGCGTGCGGTTCGAGGACGCCGTCATGTGTGGTGTTCAGGCGGTTGCTTATGCTCATCGTCTGTGGTATAAAGGTGCAATAGAGGCATTAAATAAACAGTGAGGGTTTAATGGCTTAAGGGATGAAGCTTCATGAGAAGGAAATGTGACATCACAGGCGGCCGCATCACACGCAGTAATCACAACGCTTCAAGGTAATAACTATGAAAGTACCCAAATAGTTCCACAACGTGACAACAACGCTAAGAAAATTACACCATAAACCTACNATAGTTCCACAACGTGACAACAACGCTAAGAAAATTACACCATAAACCTACAAACCCCCTCTTGCTGTCGTCAGTCATCCTTCATGGATCTTGCGTTGTGTACAATCATGTTAAATTGGAGAAGGGCCTTCTCCAAACTCTTTCCTCAAAGTTTCCAAAGTAGTGGATGATGGTACGAGTAGATCAGACACCTATATCTTCTGATTGATGTTTTGTTCTCTGTCCAGCAGCACTGCTTTGTCTGATCCACTCGTACCAGCACACACCACCACCATGTCAGTATTACTGCAGTACCTAGAATCACCCACCACCCTAATAAACAGATGGACCGTCGGGGTACTATTCATTTTTCAGCGTGCGGTTCGAGGACGCCGTCATTCGTGGTGTTCAGGCGGTTGCTTATGCTCTTCGTCAGTGGTATAAAGGTGCAATAGAGGTATTACATAAACAGTGAGGGTTTAATAGCTTAAGGGAGGAAGCTTCATGAGAAGGAAATGTGACATCACAGACGGCCGCGGTATCGTTTTAGACGGCATCACACGTAGTAATCACAACGCAAGGTAAAAACTATGAAAGTACCCAAATAGTTTCACAACGTGACAACAACGCTGACAAAACTAACCTTAAACCTACAACCCTTTTGCAGTCGTCAGTCATCCTTCATGGATCTTGCGTTTTGTACAATCATATGAAAACGGAGAAGGACCTTCCCAAAACTGTTTCCTCAACGTTTCCAAAGTAGTGGATAATGGTACGAGTAGATCAGATGTATGTTCTTAATGGTGTTCTGTGTACAGCAGCACTGCTGTGTCTGATCCACTCATATCAGCACAAACCACCACCATGTCAGTATCACTGCAGTATTGAGAATCACCCACCACCTTAATACCTCCTCTGTGGGGGTCCTAATCATCGGAGAACATATTAAAGCCGACTAACAAAGTATGTAAACAGATGGACTGTCGGGGTATTATTTGTTTTTCAGCGTGCGGTTCCAGGACGCCGTCATTCGTGGTGTTCAGGCGGTTGCTTATGCTCTTCGTCAGTGGTATAATGGTGCAATAGAGGCATTACATAAACAGTGGGGGTTAAATAGCTTAAGGGAGGAAGCTTCATGTGAAAGAAATGTGACATCACAGACGGCCGCGGTATTGCAACGCAACAAGGTAAAAACTATGAAAGTACCCAAATAGTTCCAACAATAGGTTTTATGACATCACATCCCCTCTTTTGCAGTCGTCATGGATCTTGCATTGTGTACAATCATGTTAAAATTACAATCATGGCACAGTGGCTTAGTGGTTAGCATGTTCTCCTCTCAGCGCTAGGGATTCTAGGTTCGAATCCCAATTTGGGTGGAGTCTCCATGTTGTCCTGCAAGGGTTTCCTCCGGGTTCTCCAGTGTCCTCCCACAGTCCAAAAACATGGCTTCAAGGTAAATTTAATGCTCTAAATTGCCCCATATAGCCTGTATGTGTGTGTGCTCAGTGATAGATTGGCGCCCTGTCCAGGGGTATCTGCCCAGCGCCCGAAACGTTCTCCCCTATGATCTAAACGATCTAAGGAAATCTAGAACATGTTGTTCTAACAAGCACAGCCTGGAAATCTCAGTGAAATAAACACATTAAAATGATCAGCCACCATGCAGTTTGCCATCTCACGACTCTGCTGCTCATGATTCTGACCATGCTGCGTGTTTTAAAGAAAGCTCAGACTAAACGCATGTAAGCACGGCGACCATTTTGTTCTGTACATAAGCAAACACTTAGCAACAAGTGATTCGAGGCAGATCTGTGAGTGACGGTCTCTTTTCTGCCTCTCTTCACGGTTCATCGCGTTCTCCTCCAGAATTAAGCCTCTCTAGCATGTTAGCGGGCAAACGAACAAAAGGCAGAGTCTATTTATATCTCCCCCCACCAAGCCGTTCTTAGCGGCTGCCTGCAGTTAATCATTATTCATAATGCGGGGGAAGCGTCACCTTCGCGAAGTCACGTAACACTAAGTGCTGGAAGGATCCGAGAGTTCTCTGTTCATCACCATTCGTCACATCTGAGCGGCCGCATCTATAAATACACATGGGGTGAGCGTAGATGAGTGTCACCGGCTTTGACCTTTTCACGGTGGCTTCGGGCTTGAATCATCTCCATGGTCTTTGTAACAACACTATAACATATTATGTAGCATAAATGTCACACAGTGGAGCAGAAGGCTTAAATGGCACACTGTACTAACAAATAAGCAGAGTCTAATTTCACAGGTTGACCGAGTGTCATCCTTCTCAGCTCGACACAACCTTCAAAGTCACAATGGAGTCCAATCACGTGGCCTAGATTCATAGATTTGCTGTATGTTAACAGGTTTAATACGGGCAGGCAGTGTGATGATGCAGCACATATACAGCATCAATCAAAAGTTTGGACATGCCTCCTTTTTGCTCCATGTTCTCAGTTCCATGCATCCATCCATTATCTTCCGCTTTATCCTATATTAGGGTCGCGGGGGGGTTCCCCATGCCCATCCAGGGGAGAATGTTTCGGGCGTTGGGCAGATACACCGAGGACAGGGTGCCAATCAATTGCTGGGCACACACACACTCACACAGACACACTCTATATGGGGCAATTTGGAGAATTTAATTGACCTTGGTCCATGTTTTTTGGACTGTGGGAGGAAACCGGAGAACCCGGAGAAAACCCACGCGGACACGGGGAAAACATGGAAACTCCACCCAGATTGGAATTCGAACCGGGAATCCCTAGCGCTGAGAGGCGAACATGCTAACCACTAAGCCACCTGTTCTCAGTTCCACTTCCTAGTTAGTAGTAGTTCTATAACTCCAGACTGTAGTTCATCTGTTTGTGTTCTACAGTACATACTGTGTACTCTGTTCTAATGGTCAGAACCCTAATAGTACCACCACAGAGCAGGGATTATTTGGTTGGTGCATTAGTCCTATCCCAGCAGTGTCTCTAAGGTGGAGAAATGACACTACAGCAGCACTGCGACACTAACACCCCCTCACCACATCAGTGTCACTGCAGAACTGACAAACAATCTACCACCCAAATGCTACCTGTTCTGTGATGCTCCTGACAAATAGAGAACAGAAAACCAACAGAACACAGATGTTCTACAGTCTGTAATTGTAAAAATACAAAGTCCATCTATATGCTAAGTGGAGAAAATAGAGAATGGAGCAAGAAGGGGGCGTGTCCAAACTTTTGACTGGTACTGTATATTAAGGTTTTATGCATAACGCATCATACAACCATGTTAAACACTCAAATCATGGCATTTAGTTTGATGTTATGCTAATAAAAAAATCATGGTATAGATTTACATCTGTTATTTCATTATTACCCGTTATAGCTGCTGTAGTACCACAGTGCAGAGACGATTTAAAGATGTGGTCAAGTCTCAAAAAAAGAACATGACACAATATGTGAGCCCACACAAAACCTAATATTAGAGCACAAAACCTAGACAGAAAAAAAATGAGCCAATCAAAATGTAAGGATCTGTTGACTTTCGGTAGGCTGGCCCCTTAGTGCTGGGAATTCCAGGTTCAAATCCCAATCTGTGTGGAGTTTCCATGTCCTCCAAGTGTCCGCATGGGTTTTCTCGGGGTTCTCTGATTCCTCCATTCAAAAAACATGGATTCAAGGTAAATTGAATGCTCTATATTGCCCAATATAGTGTGCGTGAGTGAATGTGCCCAATAGATTGGCACCCCGTCCTGGGTGTATTTGCCCAGCACCTGAAACGTTCTTCCTTGAATGGCATGGGGAACCCCCCCCCGACCCTAGTAGAGTATTAAGCAAAAGATAATGAATGATTGATTATCGGTACCAAAAACTAAAATATACATATAAAAAAATAGTATAAAAAAAATCGTTGAAGAGGTTTATTAAATTGACTAATTTAAAAGCTGATGTAAGAAACATTAGCATTTTAAAGTTCATGATGTCATCAAGACATTAAATAATAACACAACGTTCATTTTCAAACTTATTGACCAGTCCAACCTGCCAAAACAGTACCATTAATCTCCCTTACTGTACTAACCTGTACCCTATACACTGTACTAATATATAAATATATATATATATATATATATAGAGAGAGAGAGAGAGAGAGAGAGAGAGAGAGAGAGAGAGAGAGAGAGAAAAGGGATTGGATAATGATCAGGTTTGATAATTCTACAGAGTTGCTGGTTCTTCTTTAACTACTCACTTGTGATGTTCTCATATGTTAGTCGCTTTGAATAAAAGCATCTGCTACTTGACTAAATATAAATGAACACATGTAACAATTAACATAAGTATAGAATATATAGAAGCTTTGTTTTTAAGCATGACATTCAAAGAAGGCAGCAGAATCCACAGACAGCACATCTACAAACTACTTCAGTCATCCATTTTGGTGACAGTAATAATTCCTGTGAAAGATTTGGCCACGCGATATTAAAGACGCTCACAGATCATCATTTTACTGCATAAATCACACGAAAGAGAACGTGGGAACGTGGATGGAGTGGAGGGTTCAACGTCACTTTTGCAAAGAAGGGAGGGAAGGAATGGAAGCGATGTGGTGCGGTACGAACGCAGCGGGACGGGCCGGATGAAGGATGTGTTTTGACATGTGCGTCTGACTGTCACGGAGCTACTGCGCACGGAAATGTGGGGAAGTAAACAATATCTGCAGGAAATGATTTAAATACTTTAAAATAAGAAAAACGAGATTTGCTGTGCATTTAGCTAACTTTACACTCACTGGTCCTGAGTTCGGATTCATCACTATGGAAGATTTTGGGGTGTGGTAGCTCAGTGGTATGGGTGTTGGGCTAGCAAATCCCAGGTTCACTGAAGTTACCACTGAAGTCTTGACTAAATTGGTCTTGGTGAAATTAATTAACAGAAGACCCTTGTGATGATGCTTCACCGAACACCCGTGTGGGGGGGGACACAAAGTCAAAGTGTTGCCAAGCGGTGCTGTAGTGAATGGAGGTTCCATGTTGATGCCACCAAGGTTTATTCAAGCAGTGAAATTTATTGGACACAGTGGAAAAAATACAAATAAGAAAATATGGAAAAAAAAACGCATTATGAGAAGTTTAACATGCGCATAGCAGTACCGATGGCTGAGCTCTAACTCGATTACCTGCCCACCTGAAGTCTCTTTTCCCACCCTTCTTATAGATCCAGCCCCAACCCCCTCACCTGGCTCAAACCATGGTCCATTCTCCTCGGGTGAGCTATCCCCATACAGGTTGGTAAAAGTAGACATTTAAAATTGGCTGACCGGTTTTTGCCCCAATGTCAATAACTTAAATGCATGTACTTAATAAACATATATTCCCTGGGACTATATTCCCAACCCCCCTCCTCCAGAAAAAGCTGGATGAAGTTAAGTGGTAAGATGAAGGTAAGTATTACAGGTAATTATAACAAATATAACATATGCTGGTGAAGATCAATTAAATTAGCCTCATCACAACCCTTAACTCTCATTGCTCCAGGGATACTATATATACTTATATAAACTATATATACTTATATACTATATATACACTTATATATACATATACACACAAACATATACACCACACACATATATATACAGTATACACACATATGTATATATATATATATATATATATATATATATATATGCACACACAGGCCAAGATTAAAAGGTCTTTTCACACATTTTTCACAGGCATTTAGTGGATGCTTTTAGCCAAACAACTTACAAATGAGAGAACAACACAAGTCAGTAGATAAAGAAGAACCGGCAACTCTGTAGAATTATCAAACCTGATCATTATCCAGCACAAGTTATGTGTTGTCTCAGCATTACAGACAGAGTTGGGAAGATGGTTCCACCATTTAACGGCAGTGAACAATACAGAGTGAGAATGAGCACCACGGTGAGGCGACATTCATCACGAGTACAGTGAACGAGACGGAGTGTATCTGAGAAAAACAGAGATAAGGTTGGAGGAAGCAGATCCAGAGATTGTTCTGTAGATCAGTCAAAATGCCCCTGCATGACCGATTGAGCCACAGAGCCTGATGTACCATTACAGCTCATTTACATTTACATTTAGCAGACACTTTTATCTACAGCGACTTACAAACAAGATTTATAATAAAAGGGTAAACTCGTGTACTACATGTGATACAAATGATAATAAATCTTTCTTGAAGTGAACAAGTCAGAGTGTATATAGAATATAGAGTAAAAGGTAAGGGTGGGCGGCATGGTGGCTTAGTGGTTAGCATGTTCTCCTCTCAGCGCTAGGGATTCCCGGTTCGAATCCCAATCTGGGTGGAGTTTCCATGTTCTCCCCGTGTCCACATGCGTTTCCTCCGGGTTCTCCAGTTTCCTCCCACAGTCCAAAAACATGGTTGAAGGTCAACTGAATTCTCCAAATTGCCCCATATAGAGTGTGTTTGTGTGAGTGTGTGTGTGTGCCCAGGGATAGATTGGCATCCTGTCCTGGGTGTATCTGACCAGCGCCCGAAACGTTCTCCCCTGGATGGGCATGGGGAACCCCCCCGCGAGCCTAGTAGAGGATAAAGCAGAAGATAATAGATGGATGAACGGTACGAGGGGGCAGATCCAGAGATTGTCCTGTAGTTCAGAGTCCTGCACTGAATTTGGGGTTAATGCTTTATTTATGTCTCTAGGTGAGTAAAACAGATCACTGATAAATACAGTGCACCTATTATAGCGGAATGCCTCACAGCACTGACAGCCTAAGTGTCTTCTGAAGAGCTGTATGTGTGCCGTACGACTGTATGATCCCATTTCATAAGGCGTGGTAAGCACACTTTAACAACTAGATAAACTGCGGACAGTGCGTTTACAGCTTCCATCAGTCACCGTGATTGAAAACAGTTGTGGAGAACGGCGCATCAACGGGTCTTCCAAACAGAGAGGTCAGGGGAGTGCGCGGAGAGATTCTGGTCCCTGTTGTGAGGCCTCTGGACTGATATGACTACAGATTAGAGCTGCTGGGATATGCACTGCACTCACATATGCATGCATGTGCGACGGGGAGGAAAATATTAGCTATGATGGCAAACATGTGTCCTGGGCCTAGGCGGGTCATTCTCCTCGAACACCGCCAAGTATAAAAGGTTACCTCACCCTGGTAAGTTTGACAAATATAGCGCAGAGGTGGGTGGGGGTGTGTGCGGTGCAAACGAGAGAAACAAAGGAAGAGGAAAAGGTGTAATTTCAGTTGCAGTTCGTGAGAAAATTCACACGAAAGCCCTGGGTGTAACCTGCAACTGGTTTGGCCTCCCCTTCGCATCGGAGACGGAAATGACCACGTCTCTGCTGCACCGCTGGAATGCAAAGGTGGGGACGGGGACGGGGGGTCAAAGCCGTGCGTAGAAACCTGCCTTTTCTCAAAGCACTTAATTGTCTGTGACCCTTCCTCTCCGAAGAAGGGAAATAAACAGTTCTCAGACTCCGCGACCGAGTGCTCTGAAATCTTCCGGCAGCTTCGGCGGTAACATTTAATTAACCTTGTGTCCATGGACCGGAGGAACGTGCTTAATGACAGAGCTGGATGTTAGCCTCATGCTGCAAATCATACCCCCACCCCAACCGGCAGCACCAGCCCAGTCACACATTAATCAACCACCGACGTGCAAAGACGCCGAGGCCAGAAGTGGACAAATAAAACGCAAATTCTTCAGAACTGTCTCAAATACTGTAAGCCAATAGGAACAGACTAGACAAACTTATTAGGAAGGCCACCTCTGTCCTGGGTGGACCCTTATACCCAGTGCAGTTGGTGGGAGACAAATTAAATAAAATTAAATTGAAATAAATTTGGTCATTTATCAGATGCTTATATCCGAAGCGATTACAAGTATCTCTTCTTGGTTGGAGTGAGAACACAGGGTTGGTACAGCATCTTTGGAGCAATGAGGATTAAGGCTCTTGCTCAAGATCCCACATGGGTAACTTCAGTAGACCTGGGATTTGAACCCACAACCTTCAGATTGATAGCCCAACACTCTAACCACTGAGCTACTACACCAATAGGATGCTAAACTTAATCTTATCTGTTCTCAACTGGTCACAGCGACTGGTGCCAACTTTCTTCAGCAACTTTTCAGACCATCTAGAGACTTATTTTTTTAATAAGCAACTAGCTACACATCTAGCGACTTTCTCTGGTGTTCTTGGAAGATTTTGGGGCAGACCAAGACGTTGTTGACAGAAAACCCAATCCTAAAACTATGAATTTGATCTTCACTGTTTATTTTAAGTGCCTGGACCTTTCTTATCTTTATTGTATGGGTTTTGCTGTGCAATAAACCCCCAGAACAATCGCCTGTGGAGGATGATGACCAAAGACGTTTGGGAGAGGTTGCAGCAGTTAGAGGATAAATTGAGCTAAAGGACGGCTGATTCAGGTGGGTGTGCTCTGAAAAAAGAAGTCGAGAGCAAAACCTGAGAGGAATACCAGAGGGAAATACACAGTTAAGATGTGAAATCAAGTTAACAAGAAGACTGCCGTTTTCTTTACACGCACCTTATTCAGCATGCACTATATGGTGCCATGTTTTTCAAAAGCAACACATTTCTTAAAATGTAGCTCTTGCTTTTACATGAAGATAAAGATGTTTGTTTTATAAATAATTTATTCAGTTCAGCATTCAAAACTAAAAATATTGTTAAAATATATATCCATCCATTATCTAACCCTATGTGTCCCTATCTACAGCCACCTCTTGCAGCTCCTCAGGAGGCATACCAAGACGTTGCCAGGCCAATCAAGACAGGTCTTTCCGGGGGTCTTCTTCCAGTTAAACATGCCCAGAAGACTCCACCAGGGAGGCATTCAGGAAGCATACGGACCAGATGCCCGAACCACCTCAGCTGGCTCCTGTCGACGTGAAGGCGCAGTGGCTATACGAATGACCAAACTCCTTGCCCAATCTCTAAGGGAAAGCCCAGCCACTTTGCAGAGAGAACTCATTTAAGCCGCTTGTATTCGTGACCTCATTCTTTCGGTCACTACCCAGATTTTGCGGCCATAGGTTTGGGTAGGAACGTAGCTTGAGCGGTAACTCGGTAACTCGAGAGCTTTGCCTTCTGGCTCAGCTTCCAATTTACCACAACGGGCCGAAGCAGAGTCCACATCACTGCAGACAATGTCAACCTCCTCCAGCTTTCCATCTTTCCCTCACTTTTGAACAAGATCCCGAGATAGTGAAACTGGTCCACTTGAGGCAGGAACTAATCTCCAACCTGGAAAGAGCTTTCCATCCTTTTTCAACTGAGGACCATAGTCACGGACGGCATGGTGACTTAGAGGTTAGCATGTTCTCCTCTCAGCACTAGGGATTCCCGGTTCGAACTCCAAACTATGTGGAGTTTCCACTTTCTCCCTGCGGTTTCCTCCCACAGTCCATAAACATGGATCAAGTCAATTGAATTCTCAAAATTGCCCCATATAGAGTGTGTCTGTGTGAGTGTGTGCCCAGCGATAGATTGGCGCCCTGTCCTGGGTGTATCTGCCCAGCGCCTGAAACGCTCTCCCCTGGATGGGCATGGGGAACCCCACCGAGACACTACAACAGGATAAAGTGGAAGATAATGGATGGATGGATGGCCCATAGTCACAGATTTGAAGGTGCTGATTCTCATCCCGGAAGCTTCACACTCGGCTGCATCTAAATCTAATTGTTAAAATATATTGAGCGCTATTTGTGATTAGATTTGTTTTTCAGCTGTTGACAAACCACTAACAGAATAACGAGGCTACCTCAGTATACAGGATCTGGCACTAAATCACCTCAAGTTAGAAATTGTGACCGTCTGGACCTTGGCCCAATGAAATTTTCTCTAAATGGACCCTAATGAATTCCAATTAATTACCCAGATCTACAGCACGGTGGCTTAGTGGTTAGCACGTTCGCCTCTCAGCGCTGGGGATTGCCAGGTAATTTGGAGAATTCAATTGACTTGATCCATGTTTTTGGACTGTGGGAGGAAACCAGAGAACCCGGAGGAAACCCACGTGGACACAGGGAGAAAGTGGAAACTCCACATAGATTGGAGTTCGAACCGGGAATCCCTAGCGCTGAGAGGCGAACGTGCTAACCACTAAGCCACCATGCCATTAACATAAAATATTTAATGGTAATTATTTTTTTTAAAAACGTACCCACCAGTTGAGATTTGGTGTTATAAGCGATTTAAGATAGCGAGGTGATTATGATGGCTTATCTGAAACCTCTGTTGTTAAACAGCAGTGTATACACGACAAAAAAAATGTCTTTTCCATATGTTGTGAGAGTTTTGGTTATTCAGCTCTGCCTCGTGTTTATACGATCCCAGCGGGCCAAATTGTCTTCAGAACTTTCGAGCGGTGTCCCGGCTCTCCAGCGAAATTAACTCCAGTGCCCGGGCCACGTCTAATACTTGTCTAACAGTTACCATTTCTCTCCCCTTTCACTGGCAAAAGGCCTGTGGTTGAAGGAATGGTGGGGGGGGGTATTTCTATCAATCAAAGGTGACACTGGGTTTTATTCAGGAGAAGGTTAAAAACACCGAGTCGAACATGAGGTCATGGAACGTCGCGGTCGTCTAGTTTGATGTCTGGTTACAGACACTGACTTCTCCCCAATTTAACTTTCCATGCAGAAAATATGAAGTGGGAAAGGCCGCTGTGTGCCGGAGCCATTTAAGTGATTTTCTGCGTTGAGGAGTTCCAACTACACAGCGCACATGTGTTTCCAATCAAAACGTCCAGCTCCATTCCAAGCTCGGGCCCCCTCGCTCCTCTTGAAAACAATCTGCAAAGGAGACGGAGGCCAAAGACCTACGGCTGGAAAAAGGAGCGAAGTGCTCGAGAAAAGAACCGAGGGGGAAAAATAACAAAGACGTCCCTTTAGCAGTTTGTTAAAACCGACTCCTTATGTTCCTAACTAGTCGCCATATATCTCTGCATTAGTCTCAGAAATGATGGAAAGAAAATACGGAATAATCAAAGCAAGCAACAGGCTGGATTCATTTGGGGACCGGGGCACTGAGTCTGATGTACTTTGCAAGTGACTTACTGTTCTAAACACCGCATCAGAGTCATGTGATTAAAACATGACATCAGTAATACAGTCTGTAGAAAAAAGAATCCCAATAAACCATGAAAAACGTCAAATAATATTATAAGTAGATAAGTATTATGGGTGACATGGTGGCTTAGTGGATAGCATGTTCTCCTTTCAGTGCTGGGGATTCAGGTTCGAAGCCCAATCTGGGTGGAGTTTCATGTTCTCACTACCACCCATGTCCACGTGGGTTTCCTCCGGGTTCTCCAGTTTCCTCCCACAGTCCAAAAACATGGATCAAGGTCAATTGAGTTTTTTAAATTGCCCCATATAGAGTGTGTTTGTGTGAGTGAGTGATAGATTGTGTGCCCAGTGATAGATGGGTGCCCTGTCCTGGGTGTATCTGCCCAGAGCCCGAAACGTTCTCCCCTGGATGGGCATGGGGAACCCCACAGCGACCCTAATAGAGGATAAAGCGGAAGATAATGGATAAAGATATATACACTATATATATATATATATAAACACACACACACACACATATACATATAAGATAAGATAAACCTTTATTTGTCCCACAATGGGGAAATTCTCACACACACACACACACATATATATATAAAGGTAGGGTGCACAATAGGATAACGTTCAGGTTTGTTAATTGTACAGTGGAGCTGGTTCCCCTTTAAATACTGACTTGTGTTGTTCTCTCATTTCTAAGTCACTTTGGATAAAAGCATCCGCTAAATAACTATAAATGTAAATGTGTTTTAGGATGAAAAGTCCAGCGTCAGAGTTAAATCTGTCCTTCAGCTTCGTGATTCAGTTCTTTGGATTTGTTCTCTTTCTCTGTAAGATGCAATACATGAAAGTTGACATAGAAAATAAAACAATAAAAACGAAAAAGCCAGTTTCGGTGCACATGGCTCTTTACCATATGGAGCATGTGTGCGCATGACACACTCTGCTGCAGTGTCGAGTCACATGACCAGTCGCATAACTTCTAAATTTAAAGCGGGAGAAAGAGACATCAGTCAAAGAAGCCAAAATGAACTGCAAACGCAACGAGAACTTCCACTTACATCCTCTAAAATCAATTTGGCTTAGTTATTCACACTGTCCCTTTTGACTTCTGGCACCACGACTGGGTTCAGTACAAAATATGAATGTTTTTCATGGATATTTCAAACTGATTGGGCGGCATGGTGGCTTAGCAGTGAGCACATTCACCTCTCAGCATTGGGATCCAGGTTTAGGTCCCAATCCGGGTGGAGTTTCCATGTTCTCACTCACACATTTGTCGGTGTGGCATCCTCCGGGTTCTCCGGTTTCCTCCCACAGACCAAAGATATGGATTCAAGGTAAATTGAATGCTCTAAATTGCCCCATATAGTGTGCGTTTGTGTGAGTGAGTATTCCAAGTGATACATTGGCACCCTTTCCTGGGTGTATGTGCCCAGCGCCCGAAGCGTTCTCCCCTGGATGGGCGAAATGTTCTCCCCGTGACCCTAGTAGAGGATTAAGTAGACGATGGTCTTTATTATTTATAATATCCCGGACTGAATTGTGTTTGGTGCTGAGCAGCTTTGTAAGGAAGCAGCAACCCAATTTGCCCTGCAGAATATGGCTGCTTCGTTTTGGACATTTTTCTCCGAAGCAGAACTTGCACTGAAGTTATGATGGCACCCGGATTCCGAATTCAGCTTCAGAGCGAATGGATTTCTGCCAAATGGACCATGTGCATCGTCACACGCTGTAGTGTGAAGTCATGTGACCAGCCACATGGCCTGGAAACTTAAAAGAAGAGTGACTTAACGAACATCAAACACTCTCACAGGAACAAACAGTGACATCACCAGCGCTGTGACACTTTAAATTAGGAAAAACTTTTTTTTTCTTCAAAAGATACAAAAAAGTCTGAAACTGATTTCTCTGTGCTCGCTTTGTAAGTCGGTTTGGATAAAAGCGTCGGCTGAATGACCAAATGTAGGCATTTGATGTTTAATGATGTTTAGATGTTTAAACACAGCAAAATTAAGCTAAAACACTACAAATAATACAGACAGGACAGTGCAGTACCTACATAAATTGCAGAGAGGACATACATCCATTATCTTCCGCTTTATCCTATACTAGGGTCGCGGTGGGGGGGTTCCCCATGCCCATCCAAGGAAGAACGTTTCAGGCGCTGGGAAGATACACCCAGGACGCCAATCTATAGCTGGGCACACTTACTTACACAAACACACTGTATGGGGCAATTTAGAATATTCAATTGATCTTTGAAATCATGTTTTTGGACTGTGGGAGGAAAACAGAGAACCCGGAGTGAACCCACGTGGACACGGGGAGAACATGGAAACTCCACCCAGATTGAGATTCAAACCGGGAATCCCTAGTGCTGGGAAGAGAACATGCTAACCTAAGTCACCATGCCGTCGGTGACTATGGTCCTCAGTTAAAAAAGGATGGAAAGCTCTTTCCAGGTTGGAGATTGTTGGAGTTCCTGCCTCAAGTGGACCAGTTTCACTATCTCGGGATCTTGTTCAAAAGTGGGGGAAAGATGGAAAGCTGGAGGAGGTTGACAGTCTGCAGTGATGTGGACTCTGCTTCGGCCCGTTGTGGTAAATTGGAAGCTGAGCCAGAAGGCAAAGCTCTCAAGTTACCGAGTTACCGCTCAAGCTACGTTCCTACCCAAACCTATGGCCGCGAAATCTGGGTAGTGACCGAAAGAATGAATCCAGATAGGGATTCAAACCGGGAATCCCCAGTGCTATGCGGCCCTATTATTATTATTATTATAACATTTAAGCTGTTTTGTAATTTACCCTCCAGAGTAAAATTTTATTTGTAAGCAAGTGCTGCATATTTAGAAAAGAAGACATGTAGAACTCAAGTGCAGACCGAGGCTGTGTATATATATTCATGTGTCTAAGCCGAAAACTTCCACTCATGGCCAAATCATCAAATTACCATGAAGCGGTACAAGAAATTCCATAAAAATCAAGTTGTGCTCGGCAATAATTCATTCGAGAAGCCAAGAAAGTCTTGAGGACACTGACTCTTGAATAATTAAACTTCCAAATCTAACCCCCAAAGATTTTGTTTATTTTTAAAAAGTACCCCTGAGGTAACGAAAGTTTTAAGCAAGAGATTTTCACAATACATATTTCAGAGAGATTTCCGGAGGCCACCGCACACATTTCGGAGCGTTCTGGTAGCAGGTCTAATGACACACATACAGAAGCCAACAGAAAGGTGATTGACAATTCACACTTTGATGTTCTGGGCTGCAGAACAGCATTCGCGATCTCTTTGGTACACTGCTTAAAGAGAATGGGAGAGAATTTCTCCAAGCAGGCGAGAGTCTTCTGAGTTGGCCCTTGAGGGCATGGAGGTACAACGTCAGAATAAACTATATGCCTTCCTCACACATGAACTCTCCAACTCTGACACATCAAAGAGAGAACTTAAAAAAGCTTAAAGCTCAACCATTAATAGAATTCATCTGAAACCCATAGCTTTGCTGAAATGAATGCAGTGCAGGACTGCAGGTATAAAATCAACAATTTTTAAGTCTCAAGTTCAAATCAAATCAAGATTACCATTATTATATTATTAACAATCAATTATTCCCATTCGAGAAGGACAGTAGCCTATAGATGGTATTTATACCATGACATGACTATATTAAACTAATTTTACTAACCCTATTTTTTAAAAGGCAATCAAATTAAAATCTGTTTATTTGATTTTTTTTAATAACAAAGGATTTTAAAGCATTTTTAATGACGAATGTATGATAAATGTCAATAAATTCTGAAAAAAAAGGCCTCCTACAAATGCAAAAAAATATGTATATATAATATAAAATATATATATATATACACATATAAACACACATACATATATACATATATATATATATATAGAGAGAGAGAGAGAGAGAGAGAGAGAGATTGAGCGAGAAAGAGAGAGAGGGTTTGCATTATTGTGTACTTCATGCTGAACACCCCTTTCCTGTGATTTACTCACAATAATGCACGCCCTTTCATTTGCTTTACTATAAAACAGCTAGTTCAGGTCTTTAAATCTGATTGGCTAAGCAGTGTGTCGTTTATGAGATGGGATTCCCGTAGCAGTTTTCACACTGTGATTATTTAGAGGTATAGTGCCGTATCATTTTATTTTTAACTTCCAGTTCTGCTACATATAAAAACAAAAGATATTTGGTAAAATGTACTTTTTAGATCCTGTAACGTGATGTGAACCTTTACCAGGTGCCAGCTGGAGCACAGTGCTGCTCTAAGAATCCTCAGTAAGTAATGTGTCCGACAGGACAGGTCTCATTACAAATTACAGCGGCATTTACTCAAAAACCACTCAAGTAAATAGACAATGGACCTTCTCCAAAAACAAAAGGCAAAAGAGAACTTTCTTAAGTTTGTAAGACAGGTACACGGTCATGAAAACGTGCACAACAGGAATGAGGGGTGAAGCACTAACATAATGAAAGTGAGGAGCATTGGCTGGCAGTGTCCCAAGTGATGACCAAGATGTCTCATTTTAGGATGAGGAATAGTTGGTGGGTAAATTGCTTTGTACTGCACTTCATCACTTGGTTTCAATGAGTCAGCACACAGAGTTCCACAGGGATGACAGTAAAACTATTTACATGCATAGAATAATTAGATGACTGCGAGAAATCAGATTTCAGCAATAATATGATCAGCAGGACTCCATGCACTTAAGTAATTGCATTTCTTAGTACTGTGATTACCGATGGGAAAGCCATAAACCCACATTCTCGTTATGAGGTGTAATAGCAACATTACCGAAAGTGAGAAACTTCTAAAAATGCAAAGCTTATATCTGAAAATGTTTGAACAAAATGTACAATGTAACAAAACTGAAATCTCTCTAATTGCTCTCTTGCTTCAATAAATATATATATTTTAAAATATTTCTAAAAACAGGCAGAAATACTATGCAGTAACTTTAGCATGCTCTCTGGGCATTTGCTCAGATGGTACAAAAGACACCGGTCATGTCAGTGCACTTGTCATAGTATATATATATATATATATATATATATACACACACACACACACTATCTTCTTCTTCTTGCTGTCTGTTATAGGGGGCACCACAGCAGATCATTATTCTCCATCTCACCCTCTCCTGACTATCCTCCTATGTTACGTCAAGCACCTGTATGTCCTCCCTCACCAGATCCATAAACCTGCTCTTTGGCCTTCCTCTCCTCCTTCTGCCTGGGGGCTCCATTATTAGCATCATTATGTCAATATAAATCTCATCCTTTCTCTTTCACATGTCCAAAGCACCTCAATCACACCCAACTGTTCTAAAAACAGAACATTGAAACCAAGAGTCCATTTCGATCTTTAAGGAAAATGATAAAAACATTATTTTTTTTAGAAACCTGTACGGACATCACATCATCATAAAGTCATAGTGTAATCATTATTGAAAGACCATTAAAAATTTAATCTATAATTGATTTGGGAACAAATGAATCTATGATCTACTGATTATAAACAGAACATTATGAATGAGACGTCCTGTCGGATTTAAATGCTGTGCATAAGAGCGGAGTATCCTTCACGTGTCCTTTATCAGCAAACGACAGGAAGAATGGCTTACATTCCTCAATCAACAGACAATTTTTTAATGAAAGGACATATAAACACATGCAGCTGTTTTGTGTATATGCTGCCCACATAAAAGTCGATGTAAACAGGGCTCTAAGAAAAGCTTAGTGCAGTTTATCAGTAACATGCAATAATGTGGATTTGGGGAAAGTTGGTCCCATGTGCTGGCAAATGAAAGGCAGTCACTCCGAGCCCTGAGGGCAACAACTTGTGCATACTCTTCAGTTTTTCATGCTAGAAAAACACTGGGAGGCCACAGGAGACAATAACATTATTTAAATGATTCCTGCACAGTTATGAAAGGAGATACATGTAAGGAACTTTAATCATATCCACACTTTATACGAAACGGTCAGTACGAACAACCTTCTGCTCCAATTCTATCTTTTATTGATTTGAGTCACAATAAGTCAACACGTCCTCTACAGGAATCAGACATGTGCACTGCTGGTGATGGAGCATTCCATAAGGCTCCTCAACTTTGGAATGGCCTTCAAGTTACTGTTCCTAATTCAGAATCACAAGCAATTTTTAAGAGTAGATTAAAAACACATTTATTTAATTTTGCGTTTAATTAATTCCTAGTAGATAAAGGTGTAGATCTCAGGCTTGGCGGTGTTGGGTTGGTGATCTGGGATCAGTGTGTGCTGGCATTTCCATTTCCATTACATTTGGTCATTTAGCAGACGCTTTTATCCAAAGTGACTTACAAGGTGAACACAGGGTTAATCACAGCATCCCTTTAGCAATGAGGGTTAAGGGCGTTGCTCAAGGACCCACATTGGTAACTTCAGTGGACCTGGGATTTGAACCCACAACCTTCAGATTGATAGCCAAACGCCCTAACCAATGAGCTTCCACTAAGAGTTCACCTCTTCACCCAGCTCATCATTAGTAGAGGCGCTGTGGCGCTGAGACGATGAGGTTTCAGAAAGCCATCTCAACTAAGTACCCTGCAGTATCTGCCCCTTTTAGTTCTGCTGCTCCAGTCATTGTTGCCGGAGTCACATACTGCACTGTGTCAATCAAACTCTGGTTATTAACCAGAAACTGCTTTTCTTGTTTGTTTCTTTTGAGGTTTTGCCAATGGACGTGCATCAGCTCTTCATCCATGGCTCTGCTGAAGCACTGCGGCTACGACAATTACTTTATGGAACCTGGATTTTTATTGGACTGGCAGTCCTGCAGGATGCCCTAAATGGACTTATAGAGTTTTCCAATGGTTGAACACGGACACCTGGTCCTCACACAATCTGTACATTAGTGTCCTACACTGATCCAAAGTCTATATAAATATAAATGAGCTGTGTTCTTGGTAAACTGTCTCTACTTTTAACACGGTACCCACCAACCCGCCATCAAAAGACCATAAAGGCCCATAAACAATAAAGGCCGCATATAGATGATCCATCCACCTTCCAATATACATCATCTTGATGCAACCTGGACACATCATCACTGATGTTACCTGGGGTCATAGAGTGTTTAGGGTCTTTCAAACATTATACACTCTCACCCAGGCGACCCAACTGGGGTTCTTGACCAGGCCCCAGCTTGTGTCCAGGTGGTGCTACCGCACCCACGGTTCTCCTCTCCTCATCCACAGCCACCTTGAGGCAACTTCTGCTGCCTCAGTGACTTCCTTGATGGCCCCCATGATGCCCAGGGCGTTGTAGGCTCTGCAGAGAGAACGGCCAGCAAAACCTCTGCACCCCACCTCCAAACTATTAATAGTCAATCATTCTTCAATTTAAAACCAATTTCCATTATGAGATTTCTTCGGAGGATCTTGGGTTCCGAGGAAGAGGGCCGCAGGCATTAGCAGTAATCACTAAACACACATGTTGCCTGAATAAGAGAAATCTCTGTAGATCTCCTGAGAGAGTTCCTAGAGTCACCACAGTGAGACCGTCAGAGCTGTGAGCGCTGACGTCGTCTTCCTGCTTCACTCAAGTATCTGTGGTGCACCAGCACCGAAGCGTGAGAGGACTCGACATGAAAGACGGCGTACTGGTTTTAATCAGAATGGCTCATGCATATGGCAATGGGGGGGGGGGGGAGTTGCCGCGAAGGAGGGGTGCTTTGTGATTTAAATCTAAACACTAACCTGGGCAACTTTCATTGCATTCTGGGTCGCTCCGCCGGCGTGATATTCCACTTTGAACTTCTTGACCATCTCTTCAAACCTATAGAGACAAGAAACAAATAATAAAAAAAAAGATGAATCGACAACTTTGGCCGGACGAGGAAACTGGAGCCACATCAGTTTATAGAAAGAGAGATCGACGACGATAGGCCTTTCATTTCGAAGCGGGCCTTGTCCAGAGCGCCTCTGCAAAACCACAATATCAACCAGTGGAGAGGCACTGAGAACAGGAAACCGCACACATTGTAAACAGGAAATCGAGGACTTGTAGTCCTGTGCCGGAGGGCAGAAAGGCGTCTACAAATGTGCACGCAGCAGATGTAAAAGGGGTACATGACAGAAGGCTTTATAAGGCATAATTACAGCCTAAATGCGATTAGCTTTAAAAGCACCTGTTAAACCAGCGTTAGGGGCGATGCAAATGAGCTCGTTATCGGGGGAGAGGTGGGCAGCGAGTCGCCCTGTGGGTACCATGCACCCGTTACTTACACAATGAATAAATGCACAGACCATCAGGAAGTCAGTCAGACTTAACGAACACTCGCACGGACAATAATAGGGTCGTCAGTTCCGTAGAGCAGGATTTAGGTACGAGGTTGAATTTGTTCACCATGAAAGTGTTTCAAACGTCCTGCAGCTGCACGATTCCATCAGTTCCATCTCACAGAAAAGACAGAGGGGTCTTACTGAAGCTGTCTCATTGTTCTGTTCATTCATCCATCCATTATCTTCCGCTTTATCCTCTATTAGGGTCGCGGTGGGGTTCCCCATGCCCATCCAGGGGAAAACGTTTCGGGCGCTGGGCAGATACACCCAGGACAGGGCGCCAATCCATCGCTGGGCACACACTTACACACACAAACACACTCTACATGGGGCAATTTAAAGAACCCAATTGACTTGATCCATGTTTTTGGACTGTGGGAGGAAACCGGAGAACCCGGAGGAAACCCACGCGGACACGGGGAGAACATGGAAACTCCAACCAGATGGGGATTCGAACCGGGAATCTCTAGTGCTGAGAGGCGAACGTGTTGTTCTGTTCATCGTCTCAAAAATTAATAAAAGGTCTTAATAAAGAAGCCATTGTGTTTATGCATCAAAAATATTTATCATTCCTGAATTACTCGGACCACACCCGGGACACGACAGGACAGGACACGAGACAACAAGAGACAACACAAGATGAGACATACAAGACAGGACACGGGACAGGAATAAGGACTCAAGACACAATATAGGACAGGACACAGGACACGACACAAAACACAACACAAGACACACAACATGATGGGACACAAGACACGACAAAGGACAGGAAACACAACAGGACGGGACACAAGACACGACAAAGAACAGGACACAGGACAGGACGCACAACAGGACTGGACTCAAGACACGACAAAGGACAGGACACACAACAGGACGGTACAAGACACGACAAAGGACAGGACACACAACAGGACGGGACACAAGACACGACAAAACACAGGACACACAACAGGACGGGACACAAGACACGACAAAGGACAGGACACACGACACACAACAGGACGGAACACAAGACACGAGAGAGGACAGTACACTACAAAGGAGAGTACATAGGACAGAACACACAACAGGATGGGACACAAGATACGACAAAGGACACACAACAGGACGGGACACAAGACACAGGACAGTACACTACAAAGGACAGGACACATGACACACAACAGGACGGGACACAAGACACACGACAGGACAAAGGACACGACACAGGACAGGACACAAGACACATAACACACGACATGACAGGACAGGACAGGACATGATACAAGACACGGCAGGACAGGGATGGGGTGTCCATAAGGTACTTGGCTTCTCTAAATTGCTAATTAGGGTGTGGGTGTGTGTGCACCCAATGAAAGATCGGTGCCCTGTCCTGACCATCTGCACAGGTCTCAAAACGTTCTCCCCTGGATGGGCATGAGCAACCCCCCCACGAGCCTCGTAAAGCTAATGGATGGATGGACGTTAAGACGGTCAAAATTAATTATAAGGCACGCAGACGACCCACAGAAGTGTTAGAAGTGTGGCGAGATTCATGAGGTAACGTTAACGTGACAGAGCTTTCTCATGTTATGTGAATGGCCGACCTCTCTGCATTTCCTGCCTTCCACCTGCCTGAACGGTCACTTACACAGAAACACAGCCAGAGGGGAAAAGGCCGTCAAGAAACACTTTGGAGTGAGCAGCAGGGGTCAGGAAGCAGGGAACTTGCTTAGTGAGGAAGGATCGCACATGAGTACACGTTAAGTACTTCCTTTAGAAACACCACCACCGCACAGTGGGCAACAAAACACTGAGACCGGACACGCTCAACATGGCGAGGGTTCTCAGCGTGGAGCACTCAGCGTGGAACACCATGGCACACGCCACTCTTTAAAACCTTCTGTGAACCAACCTGTTATGAACAACAAACAGTGGGACAGCGAGTTGTCCATAAAGGAACCAAGAATTCGTCCTGAGGAACCATAACAATACGTCTGAGGGTCACAGGTTACACCATAAATAATATATTCCAATGGAAATACATGGATTCCCGCCAATCTGACATGCTAGGTTAAGCTGAAAGACCCATTTGTTAAAGGTCACCTTCATTAAGTGATCCAGGTGGCTCAGTGGTTAGCATGTTCTCCTCTCAGCACTAGGGATACCCGGTTCAAATCCCAATCTGGGTGAAGTTTCCATGTTCTCCCCGTGTCTGTGCGGGTTTCCTTCGGGTTCTCCGGTTTCCTTCCACAGGCCAAAAAACATGGATCAAGGTCAACTGAATTCTCCAAATTGCCCCTTACTTAGTGAGTGTGTGCCCAGGGATTGATTGGCGCCCTGTCCTGGATGAATCTGCCCAGCACATGAAATGCTCTTCCCTGGATGGGCATGGGGAACCCTCCCAGGAGCCCCTCCTACCACATGTGGCCTACCACTTCATGGCTGAGTTGCTATCGTTTCCAAACACTTCAATTTTTTAATAATACAGTTGACTGTGGAATATTTAGGAGCGAGGAAATTTCATGACTGGATCTGTTGCACAGGTGGCGTCCTGTTACACTTCCACACCGGAATTGACTGAGCTCCTGAGAGCGACCCATTCTTTCCCATTCAAGGCTTCATCCATCGCTTTGCATTGCACTTGGTGATGTATGGATTGGATTCAGCTGCTTGACCATGGAAACCCATTTCATGAAGTTCTTGGTGCACTGTTCTTGTATTCTGAAGGCCACATGAAGTTTGGAGTTCTGTAGTGATTAACTCTGCAGAAAGTTGGCGACCTCTTCGCACTATGCATGTTAGCATCTGCTGACCCAGTTACGTCAGTTAACGTGGCCTATCACTTCGTGGCTGAGTTGCTATCGTTCCCAAACACTTCCACACTGGAATTGACTGAGCTCCTGAGAGCGACCCATTCTTTCCCATTCAAGGCTTCATCTATCGCTTTGCATTGCACTTGGTGATGTATGGCTTGGATTCTGCTGCTCGACCATGGAAACCCATTCCATGAAGCTCTCTGTGCACTGTTCTTGTATTCCAAAGGCCACATGAAGTTTGGAGTTCTGTAGTGATTGACTCAGAAAGTATTGACCTCTTCGCACTATGCATGTCAGCATCTGCTGACCTCGTTACATCAATTCATGTGTCCTACCACTTCATGGCTGAGTTGCTATCGTTCCCAAACACTTCAATTTTTTAATAATACAGTTAACTGTGGAATATTTAGAAGCGAGGAAATTTCACGACTGGATTTGTTGCACAGGTGGCGTTCTGTTACAGTTCCGATGTATGGCTTGGATTCAGCTGCTCGACCATGGAAACCCATTGTCTGTGCACTGTTCTTTGGCTAATCTGAAGGCCACATGAAGTTTGGAGTTCTGTAATGATTAACTCTGCAGAAAGTTGGCGACCTCTTCGCACTATGCCTGTCAGCATCTGCTGACCCCACTACGTCAGTTTACGTGGCCTAAGTGTTTGGGAACGGCGAGCTGCTGTCGTTCCCAAACACTTCCATTTTTTAATAATACAGCTGACAGTTGACTGTGGAATATTTAGGAGCGAGGAAATTTCACGACTGGATCTGTTGCACAGGTGGCATCCTGTTACAGTTCCACACCGGAATTCAATGAGCTCCTGAGAGCGACCCATTCTTTCACAAACGTTTCTAAAAACAGTCTGCAAGCCCAGGTGTTTGATTTTACACCTGTGGTCATGGAAGTGATGGAAGCACCTGATTTAGATTATTTGGATGGGTGAGCAAATACTTTTGGCAATATAGCGTATACACACTGAGTGAAGCGGTGGGCAGCGCTGTATACAGTTCCCTGGGGAGCAATTGGGGTTAGGTGTCTTGCCCAAGGGCACTTAATACATATCAGCACAGCTCTCAGTAACCACTCACTGCCAAACTGACAATAACACTGTGCAATCACTATTCAATCATCAAATGTGCAACACATTATTGCTGAGCAAGCTGTTATTTTTTGCAATAATAATAATAATAATACATTTTATTTGTAACACACTTTTCATTATGTAAAATCTCAAAGTGCCACAACAATGGTAAACATCCAACACTAAAAAAATCATTAAATATTATGTATGTATCAATCCATCAACAATTATATGCTTTTTTAAAAAGAAAACTATTATTATTATTATTATTATTATTATTATTATTAAAAAGAATAGCTATTCATTGATCATATGTGCAATACTTTGTTGCTGTTGTCTTTTGTTTTTTATAGTTTTATTTTCTATTGTCTTTCCTCTGTATTATTTGCATATTATTTGTATCACCCATTTATTTTATTTTCTATACTGTATACTGATTTCTATTTCTTCTTTTCTTAAAAGACGTATCATAATTTTTCTAATTACTGTCACTTTCGCAGCTCAGAATGTAAAATTTTCCAATTGTGGGACCAATAAAGACACATCTTGTCTTGTCTTATCTTATACATCTTGGTACCAGGAATCAAACCTGGGATCTTCAGGTTACAAAGCTGGTTCCTTAACCACAAGCCAACAACTGCCCCTGATGTATATATACAGTACATGTAGTATGGTACTCCTGAAGTGATGTAATATTATCTTGAAAACCTGTGATTAAAAAACATGGGGTCTTGACAGTTAAACAGAGGGTAGTTTAAACCAGAGTGGGGCATTTTATGACCCCAGGCCCATTATTTGGCACACATGATGTCAATGGAATCAAAACAGTAATATAATACAATAAAATAAATAGCAGGTGTGCAGAACAAGTACAATACTTCTCCTCCGAATTAAGTTCATTCATCATCTGCTGCCTAATCCTATATTAGAATCGTAGAGGGGGGGGGGGTCCGTTTTAGGCACTGGGCAGCTCCAGGATATGGTTCTGGCGTCTCAGTCACTCGCACAGACTATTCAGAGCATCCAATTCACATTAAATCCATGTTTTTGGGCTGTGCAAGGAAACCGGAGAACCCGTAGTAAAACCCTGCCATCACGGGGAGAACGTAGAAACTCCAGTCAGATCTGGATTCGAACCTGGATCCCTAGCACAGAGAGGCCTACGCGCCAATCACTAAGCCACCATTATAATGACTAAATATTTTGAAGAAGTTTAGTGTGGTTGAATTAAGTTGGTAAACCGTGGAACGGGCAAAATAAATAAAAATAAATACATACTAGCCTTACGCCACACACACACGAACAAGTGTAGGAACATGCACACACACACAGATTCCTTATTTTGAAAACCAAGCACCAACCACAGTGCATGTGTCAACACTAAGCAATGGTGACCCAAATCAATACGCTTCAAAATGGAGGAATTTCTCTCGTGTTTTACTTCAGATCCCAACAATAAAGTAGTGAATAGACCCCCATTGACTGAGCCCAAACCACTGTCCTTTTATGAACCCTGTTGGTGTGCCCAAAATGTATTTACCCACAGAGCTGTACTGGAACAAAGCAGTCCAGAGAACAGAAGGGCGCAAACAAAATGTCAATGCTGTGTATCGATGTGGCTTTTATTAACTGTACAGTAGAATAACTAGAGACTAGAAGTCAAACAAACAAACTGATTCTGCATGGACAGGCAGGCACTATTAATATCCCTTTAAGTTCAGGTTCAAGTAATTTATTTTTAGAGCGCTTTTTACAGTAGTACATTGTCACGAAGTAGCTTTACAGAGTTATAAGCCTTTAAACCCCCAAAGAGCAAGCTTTGTGAGTCGCTTTGGATAAAAGCGTCTGCTAAATAACCAAATGTACGTGTATATAAATAAATATAAATATAATATAATAAATATAAATAATATAATATAAAAAAAATTGGGAAAAAAAGATAAGGCAGCTGTAAAGTTAAAATATGATTTTTTATTTTATTTTTTTATAATTTAGAATTAAGTGATTAGAGTGCATCTCTGTGCAACTAATACAGTGCAGAGTTATTTAGAGTTATTTGGCGTTATAGTGTACGTGTGGGTTTCCTCCGGGTTCTTCCCACAGAACAAAAATATGGATTCTAAACAAACAGGGTGCTTTAAATTGCCCCATATAGTGTGTGTGAGTATGCCCAGCAATTAATTGGCGCTACCCCACCCTAGTAGAGGATTAAGTACAAGATCATAAATGGATGGAAAAGTATAGTATAGTATAGTATATCAAATCCAGACCCATAAAGGTGAGTTGGTTGGCTGAGATTGCAGTGGAAGTATTTGACAGTTTCACACAGAGCCCTGATCTTATCCCATGCCTTTGATCTGAACTAGAACGTAGATTATAAAGCAGATTATCAGTGTGAGACCTCACAAATGTTCTTTCAAATAAATGGCCCAAAAAAAATTCTCCAAACCCATTTATAAAACCTATCCATCCACCATCTTCTGTTTAATCCTCTACTAGGGTCCTCTACCATCCAGGGGAGAACGTTTCGGGCGCTGGGCAGGTACACCCAGGGTGCCAATCTATCACTAGACTCACTCACACAGACAAACTCTATATAGGGGAATATGGAGAATTCAACTGACTTTGATCCATGTTTTGGACTGTGGGAAGAAACCGGAGAACCCGGAGGAAACCCATGCGGACATGGGGAGAACATGGAAACTCCACCCAGATTGGGATTTGAACCGGGAATCCTTAGCGCTGAGAGGAGAAAATGCTAACCACAAAGCCACCGTGCTATCCTGATTTATAAAACCTTTCAATGTTATACAGTATATATACACACACACACACACACACCACTAAAATCCTTAAAAAACACAAAAAAGCCATAATCTTTGTTTTAATGCTTTTTTATACTCCAAGCATAATAAACTGTAACCTCCCCGTCCAACACAAAACCAATCAACCTCAAGCCCTCCAAACACTCCATGCCAAGGTACAGGCAAGGTTTGATGGGCATGCAGAATCGAGCCAACCTATCACACGCGGCAGCTCATAAATCCTGCCAGTGAGACAGCATAAGCAAAAGAATGCCTACCAGCATCAATCCATTTAGCTCTAAATGAGTGTAAGGACCAAGTTATGGTCTAAAGGGAGTGCCAAGTGTTCGCTCGGGAAAAAAAAAAAAAAACAGGGCACAGGGAGGAATGTCAGCTTTCTCTCTTTGAAATGCCTCACCACAAATGTTACAAGGGTTGAAAAGAATGCACTTAAATGTCAGTTTGATAAAAGAAGGGAATGTTTTCCACATGTGCTTGTAGTTAGAGGTATTAAATCAAGATGAGAATGGAGTGTCATTTCAGAACGGCAGAACAAGCCGTTTTCCAGACTCCGCTATTTATGATGAGTTTGACTTTTGTTTGCACAAAGTCATACAGAGCAGAAAAATGGAGCCATGGAAAAGGTGAGAATGTGTGCAGAAAGCATGCATAGAGTTCTCTGCACAAACATCGGTTCCCTGGGGAACCCAAGCAATCTGAGAGTTTACTAAAAACTCTATTGGGGTTCATTATTCAAAATATTAACAAACAGCTTCCCTCCGTTAAAATTTTATTACTTTTTTAGAATCCAGGGGTCTTTCAGTTGATGTCGCCCAACTGAGTACTTGGCTGTAACAGCTGATAGCTTCTATAATACCCATTATGAAATGGGGGGTTCCGGTCCTTTAATCTGATTGGCTAAGGTGTTTGTCCAGCCATGACATTATACACAATAACACACACCTCTGACGAAAATGTGTGATAAACATATATTATTTTGAATCGTAAAGTACAGATTAATATAAATTTGCAATGAGCACGAAACCAGAATCCTGTTACTCAGCAACCAATGTTTACTTTAAAAGTTGGACTAGATTACAATGCAGAAAACCATCCATCCATCCTTCCATCCATCGATTATCTTCTGTTTTATCATTTAATATAGAGGGGGGGGGGATTTCCCCATGCCCATCCAAGGAAGAACGTTTAAGGTGCTGGGCAGATATACCCAGGACAGGACACCAATCTATCACTCACAATCTTGTGCCTTACTGGCACGGTGATTCTAATTTATTGGGCATCAACTGAAGTTCCATATCTTTGTATAAAAGTGGATCAACCGCCAATAAAGCATCCTCAGATAGAACGTGCAGAGAAAACTTTACAGAATGACTAATTTCAGCCTACTCTTCAGACATTAAAAAGATGGGGGTTGGACATCTCTTTTCCATTATCAGCTCCGTTAATGATCCACACTTCATTCATTATCTTCCGCTTAATACTCTACTTGGGTCGCGGGGTTCTCCATGTCTCCTTGCCCATCCAGGGGAAAACATTTTGAGCACTGAGAAGATACACCCTGGACAGGACACAAAAAAGCAATTTGGAGTATTCAATTCACCTTGAATCTATGTCTTTGGACTGTGGGAGGAGAGCGGAGAAACCGGAGGAAACCCATGTGGACAGGGGGAGAAGATCCAGATTTGGATTTAAACCTGAATCCCCAACTGAGAGGTGAACGTGCTAACCACTAAGTCTTCATGCCGCCTGATCTTCACTCGCTGCGCAACGATCAACTTACTCATTTTAACGTCAATATAGAAAACCCAGATCGAGGGACGGTCCTCCTCAGCTCACGTTCTCTCCTGCGTTCAGGTCAGAGAACTTTAAATGGTCATTTTGAGCTGGGTGATGGATTTGTGTTGGGCTTAAAGTGAGATCTGGATCTCGGGCCATTTGAAAGATCCAGTTATATCCCAGGGTTCCTGGCTGAGGCGAGCAGGTGTTGATGTAATAGCTGTTGTACTTGATTGAATCAGCGATGCTGTGTATCTGAACAAACTGTCCTGTCTTTCAGGCCAAAACAGAATATCTCGAGTTGCTACATTATGTTCCAGATTGTAGAAATGGGTGTTGCAATTGTTTGACCTGCACTTGAAGCCAGTTTTTGATATGTGTTACTCAACATCAATTCAGCCTTAAAAAAAAAAACAAAAAAAAAAAAACTGTGAAATGTTCCTGTGCTTCAATCTGGAATCCAGACAATACAACTGCAAAACTAAACGTACACAAAACCATCACACCATGCATTCCCTTGCGTCTAACGAAAGAAAAGGTTATTTCGATGAATTAAAATAAATGTAAAATGGGAAGAGCGGCACGGTGGCTTAGTGGTTAGCACATTTGCCTCTCAGCGCTAGGGATTTTAGGTTCGAATCCCAATCTGGGTGGAGTTTCCATGTTCTCCCCGTGTCCGCGTGGGTTTCCTCCGGGTTCCTCCCACAATCCAAAATCATGAATCAAGTCAATTGAATTTTCCAAAGTGTTTGTGTGAGTGAGTGTGTGCCCAAAACGTTCTCCCCTGGATGGGCACGGGAAAACCACCACCCCCCCCCCGCCCCCGCGACCCTAATAGAGGATAATGGATGGATAAAGTGGGAATCCAGGTTTGAATCCCAATCCTGAATGAGTTTCCATGTTCTTCCCATGTCTGTGTGCGTTTTCTCCAGGTTATCTGGTTTTAACAATCCAAAAATATGGATTCAAGGTGACTTGTGTTCAAACAAACCCAAGTGAATTCATGTCACTCCACTTCTCCTTTCTCTCCATTGGCTCCCTGTAGCTGCAGCGTTCAGTACAAAGCACTGACTCTGAACTACAGGACAATCTCTGGATCTGCTCAGGTGTGTCGTTAGACCTGGGCAGGAACCCCGGATCAAATGAGACTGGCTTTCTCTGGCCGCCTCTTCTCCAGCAGCGGGACCGTACGATGGATTCACCGTCAGCTGTTTGTGTTTCCAAGCTCAGTGTGTGTGTGAGGGAGACCAGCTGCGTTACCGTACAGTTACCATTCACTGTAAAGAGCAGCTTCTCAGCTTTCAGAAACCATCAGAATTTTTCTGAAGGCGCAAACTGTCGCAAAGTTACGGTATTTCAAAGCACATACTCATAAAACAGATTCATGCTTTTCTGCTGAAGCTCAGGTTCGTTTATTCAAATATTCCAAAATTTCGGCCAAAACCATCATTTATTACAACTGAATGTGCTATCCACTGCTGACAGACATATTTCATATTTAATTTAATTTTATCCAATATAACTAATGAACGATCAAACAAAATGAATGTAACAACAGTTTGAAAAATGGATAAATTCACTCATGAAAGGGCACATTTAAAAGAGGACAGAGGGGGAATAAGGGATCTGGGCTAAAGCCCCTGATGCTTTAAAACCCTAAAAGCGCCTCAGGATCTGCCCCCTCTTACCTTCACTCTATATTTCCAAAATACCCTCCAAATCGTTCCCTTCACTCTAGTGATAAATGTCACCTGGTGATTCAACCTCACCATGGTGTTCATTCTCACTCTGTATTTTTTAGCACTGCTAAATGGTATAACCATCTTCCCAACTCTGTCTGTAAGATGGAGTCACTTAACATCTCTTCAACCAACACCTGATATAAAAAATAAATAAATAAAAAGACATAAATAAAAAGACGCTTGTCATTTGTTTACAGGCTCTGCTTCATCACATCCACACACCAAACAACAGTGCCACTCAAACGTTTGGCCACGCCCCCTTCTTGCACCATGTCCTTCACTTACTATAGAGATGGACTTTGTAGTTTTACAATTACAGACTGTAGTCCATCTGTGTTCTTTGTTTTTGTTAGTCCCTTTTCTGTTTTCATCCCTGTTCTCATTCCCCATTTCCTAAGGCATTAGAAGACCGTGGCCATCTGCCCCGGATTCATCAGGTTTTCAAAGGAGAAGCGAAGGTACTCAGGTTCTTCGCACACACACACAGATGCTTAAAAGAGAAATGTTTTGCCACTAACTAGACCATGTCATGCTTCAATCAACACTGACGGTTCTTCACCGCCAACAGATTCCTCGCACCAAAACTCAGCAATCATCAGGCATTTATTAAAGCAGCGTTTCTTAATCCAGACCCTTAACCTGTCGACATATTTATTCTGCTCTGCTCAACACATTTGCCAAACATAGAAGCCGTGCTTCACTGGTATCAGGATCTGGAAGCAGAACAAAAGACGACTCTGGCACAAAACCAAAAAACCCAGAAATACATTTCTCAGTGTTAAGGAAATGGGGGTAAGAAAGAGGTATACGGTGAATTCGCCAAGCCAGGAAAAGTTAGGATATTTATTAGTGAGTTTTATTGGAAACAAAAGTCAGTTTCGTGCAAGTGAAATCTTAAAACAATGGACTCAGTGAGTAAATTAAGTTTAAATTATGTAAATTAGTTAAGTTTTAATGTAATGTCATTACCTTTAATGGATTTTTTCAAATTACTGTCCCAGTGCATTTATATACATAGATATACACATCTACACATATAAATACATACACAAAATACACACACACACATATATATATATATATATATATATATATATATATATATATATATATACATATATATATATATACATATATATATATATACATATATATATTCTACACTTATGTTTTTCAGGTTCACTAATCAAATATATAGATGTTTTGTTACTCACAGATGAGGTGGTGGATGGTGGTGGTGTGTTAGAGCGTATGATGGTACGAGGTAGGGTGGATGATGCTTTCTGATGATTTTCTGAGACAGACAGTGAGTGTAGGACTGAGGAGGTGACCCCCCTACACACTGACACATTTATACACACACACAGGTTCGAATCTGGGTTCCCATGTCCTCCCCGTCTCAGTGTGGGTTTCCTCTGGGTTCTATGGTTTCCTCCCACAGTCAAAAAAAATGGAATCAAGGTAAATTGAATGCTCTAGATTGCCCCATATGGTGTGTGTCTGTGTGTAAGTGAGCGAGTGTGTGCCCAGCAATAGATTGGCACCCTGTCCTGTGTGTATCTGTCCAGTGCACGAAGTGTTCTGATGGCATGAGGACCCCCCACACACACACACACACACACAATGACCCTACTAGAGGATTTAGCGAAAGATAATGAATGAATGAATACACACACACATGTGTATATATACACACTAACATGTCTCTTTCTTACAGAAAAATGTGTGTAGGTACATATATGTTACACACACACACCTGATTTTTGAGTATATCTGCTTTAACCAGTAACTCATAAAAATCTATAGCACCTCACCAGGTTTATGCATTATCAAGGTCACGGTCCTCATATTTTTTTACGCAGTGCAAAGCCGACTGCAGTTCACTACACAGCGCTAAAAGACATGGGGATAAAAGAAAACCAATTCAAATAAAAGCAACCTATTTTCATTTCCTGACTGTGAGGCCGAAATACTCCCAAAAGTGGGGGGGTGAAATTCATTAGGTGAAGTGACAGCTGTCAGCCACAGCTCGAGTTCCAATCAGAAGTACATCTGATCTTGTGCAGTTCTGGCGATCTAGACCCCGTTCCGCGGGGACCGAGAACATGGCTATACGCCGGTTTTGTGGGATTTCAGGGGAAGATTTACATGGCAGCTGTTAGAGCCATCGACATCGAACTGTAACCTTTTAACAGAGCTGCCTCATTTTCCAGCTGTGTTGATGAAACATGATTCGATTCCACATCAAGAAAATACAAATCTCTTGATATACGGTGGTGGAACCAGCGAAGAGCCCATGCTGTACCTGTGTGTACGGTTGTAAAAGCCACCATTGGGGGGTGAAGAGAAATGTGAATAAACTTTGTGCTGCCAGGTTTGTCTTGAGTTATGAAGTGAAATAGATTGGTTCATTTATTTGGAAATGCACTTACCAGGTGGCTGGAGAGCAGGACATTATTAATGTAGCTGTCATGTAAACTCCACATAAACACAGCAACAGAGAGGAAATGTACAATTTACAAGCATCTCCTCAGTCAAGCTCCATAAAGCAGCTATTCATTGGCCAAAGCTGCTTTTTTAATGGGAACAAGGTGGTCAGGGGGCGTACGTCATCGTTAGCCCTTTAATAATCAACCGAATTACGCTGTGTCATAGCAAAGCTGTCCAAGATGTAATTTAAACCTTAGCCGCGAGGCTTAAGTCAACCTACAAAAACAGGCCATGCTTTTGCGGGGTATTTATCAGTTACTTAGACCATTTAATTTTCTGACTTTTATTATTTTAAAGTCACTCAAACAAAAATGATCATGACCTTCAAACAAAGAGCGTGAAGCAGAACCCAGGTATTCAACAAATCCCAAAATATTCACAGGATCCCTGTGTATTTTCTCTTACTTCCCGTTTCTCAGGCCAGGCTTGGGATGAGTTTTAGGATTCAAGACGACGTTGTCATTCGTATCACATGGAATACATGAAATGAAACGAAATTGTGGCTCAAGTACCCAGTTTTACTCTAAAGCAAATTCTATCAAAGTAAAATTTCCATCCATTCATTATCTTTCGCTTTATACTCTACTAGGGTCGCAGGGCGGGTTCCCCATGCCCATCCAGGGGAGAACGTCTCGGGCACTGGGCAGATACACTCAGGACAGGGCGCCCATCTATCACTGAATACACACTCACTCACACAAACACACTATTATGGGGCAATTTGGAGAATTCAATTTACTTGATCCATGTTTTGGCCTGTTGGAGGAAACTGGAGAACCCGGAGGAAACCCACGCGGACACAAGGAGAACATGCAAACTCCACCCAGATCGGGATTCAAATCCGAAATCCCTAGTGCTGAGAGGCGAACGTGCTAACCACTAAGCCACCGTTCCGCACTGATTATATATAGACTGTAAACAATCATATGTAAAATAAAAACTCAGTGCAGTAATTGCTCTCTCTCTCTCTCTCGCTCTCTCTCTCTCTCTCTCTCTCTCTATATATATATATAGAGAGAGAGAGAGAAAGAGAGAGAGAGAGTTTATAATATAACAGCTAAAGTGTAAGATATAAAATTAACGACTCAGAATATGAAATGTGAAATTTTAGCAGCAAGTTATATGTAAATGAGATGGTGAGAAATTGAATTTACATGTAATTAGTTGCTTCTTAGTGTTTTTTGGGTGGAATAGAAGCTTCATTGAACTAAAAGAGGAAAAAAAGAACAAAAACACAGCTTCCATGAACTAAAAATAAGTTCCTCCTGCGCACAATAACGCGATCCACGCTTAGCCAATCACTGGTTTGGCTGCAAGAACCATGTAAGAGGTGGAGAGACATCTTGAACTTCTGCGTGGTGGTTGTAAAGAGTAAATAAACCTCCGCAGGATCCTGAAGATTCAGTATGTCAAATTTCATGGTAATCGAAGCAACGGTGTGGATTTGTACAGGAGAATGTGGCCAATTTCTTGGAGGTGTCGTCAGAACTTCATCCATGTCTCTGCTGAAGCACTGAGGCTACAACAATTACTGGAACCTGGATTTTTATTGGACTGGCGGTCCTGCAGGACACCCTCAATGGAATAATAGAGTTTATTCAATTGGTAAATACGGTCACCTGATCATCACACAATCTGTACATGGCTGTACTACACTGTACAATGTTGCCCGGCCGCTCAAGGAGGATGAGTGCCTCACTGAGTCCTGGTCCTCACAAGATTTCTTCCTTTCGATTCATTCATTCATTTATTCATTCATTCATTATCTCCCGCTTATCCTCTATTAGGGTCGCGGTGGGGTTCCCCATGCCCATCCAGGGGAGAACGTCTCGGGCGCTGGGCAGACAGACCCAGGACAGGGCGCCAATCCATCGCTGGGCACACACACACTCACACAGACACACTCTAAACGGGGCAATTTTTGAGAATTCAATTAACTTGATCCATGTTTTTGGACTGTGGGAGGAAACCGGAGAACCCGGAGGAAACCCACACAGACACGGGGAGAACATGGAAACTCCACCCAGATGGGGATTCGAACCGGGAATCCCTAGCGCTGAAAGGCGAACGTGCTAACCACTAAGCCACCGTGCCTCCTTTCGATTCACCACCAAAAAAACAATAAATGTTTTCCGTCGCCAAGATAGCCATATGCCAAAAATGTACCTGAACACACCTTATTTCTACAACATATTCACAAGTATTGTTGCTATATCAACCACGCAGACGGCGTGACAGACTGTAGGTGGGGTGTAAGATAGCAACAAATGTTTTCCATCGCCAATATAGCAATATGGTAAAGATGTACTTGAACACACCTCATTTCTACAACTTTAGCATAGATATATTCACAAACACCATTGATATTTAAACCACACAGATGGGGTGAGAGACTGTAGGTGAGCTGAAAGATAGCAAAAAAAGTTTTCCGTCGCCAAGATAGACATACGCCAGAAATGTACCTGAAAACACCTCATTTCTACATCATCAGCGAACATATATTTACAAGCACCGTTGCTATTTAAACCACGTAGACGGGGTGACAGACTGTAGGTGGGGTGTATGATTGCAACAAATATTTTCTGTCGCCAAGCAATACACCAGAAATGTACCTGAGCACACCTTATCATAGATATATTCATAAGCATTGTTGCTTTTTAAACCATGCAGGCTGTACAGACTGTAGGTGGGGTGTAAGATTGCAACGAATATTTTCCATCGCTAATATAGCAATACGCCAAAAATGTACCTGCCCACACCTCATTTCTACAACATTAGCGTAGATATATTCACAAGCACCGTTGCCATTTAAACCACACAGACGGGGTGACAGAGTGTAGGTGGGGTGTAAGATTGCAATAAATGCTTTCCGTCGCTAATATAGCAATATGCCAAAGATGTACCTGAATGCACCTCATTTCTACATCATCAGCAAAGATATATTCATAAGCATCGTTGCTATTTAAACCACACAGGCGGGGGTGACCGACTGTAGGTGAGCTGAAAGATAGCAATAAATGTTTTCCGTTGCCAAGATAGCCATACGCCAGAAATGTACCTGAACACACCTCATTTCTACAACATCAGCGAACATATTCACAAGCACTGTTGCTATTTAAACCACACATGTGGAAGACATGAAAACAGAGTGTTGGTGGGGTGTAAGATAGCAATCGAGTATCGTCACACGCCTCCCGCAGGGTGTAAGTAGTGTTACTGATTATAACACTCTTAAAAAATGTTTTGTTGTAGTGTTTTCTTTCTGAACACCCAGGGCATCATGTTGCAGTAGTGTCCAGCAATAGTCAGCCAACATTGATGATTCCTGTCGCCATGGTAACGCTTTTACATCGTGTCCACATCTTCGTTAAAGTGCTCGTCATGTTTATCCGTTTCTGCTTGGGAAAGAAATCCAGGAGTAAATACAGGATGGTTTCAATCACATGTTCCACACAAAGACATCAACCAGGTTGATGTAGTTTGGCGCCTAATGGCGATAGTATCGGGTCCCAATAGCAGCGCTTTCATCTGATTGTCATTCATGAGCTGGTGGGTTTGTGGACCAACAAAAAATGCCTCCTGTAATTCTGCCATCAGTCATTCTTGGAAATACTTGTCGGAAATAATGAAATCCTTCTCTCTCTCCATGTTTGTTGCTTTTATAAACTTTATCATCAGCCAGCGTTTCATGTGAAGTGGAGAGAAAAAAATATTTCTGTCTGGTCCATAAGTGGTACACGAGTCACACTTTTCAATCCCAGAGTTATTGGGACATTTCTTTTTAGCATTTTTATGATAGATTAATCATTTTAAAATAATAACACAAAGTGTTAAGCACGTTCGCATCTCGGCGCTGGGGATTCCAGGTTTGAATCCCAATCTGGGTGGAGTTTCCATGTTCTCCTCATGTCTGCCTGCCTGGCACAAGAATTAACCTTAATCCATGTTTTTGGACTGTGGGACGAAACCAGAGAACCCAGAGAAAACGCACACGGACACGGGAAGAACATGGGAACTCCACCCAGATTGAGATTCAAACCTAGAATCCCTAGCGCTAAGAGGCAAATGTGCTAACCACTAAACCACCGTGCCGGCGCATTCGTTTTATAAATATCCATCCATTATCTTCCGCTTAATCCTCTACTAGGGTCATGGGGGGGGTTCCCCATGCCCATCCAGGGGAGAACGTTTCTGGAGCTGGGCAGATACACCCAGGACAGGGCGCCAATTTATTAATGGGCGCACACAAATAGACACTATATGGGGCAATTGGGAGAATTCACTTGACCTTGATCCCTGTTTTTGGACTGTGGGAGGAAACCGGAGAAGCAAGAGGAAACTCACACAAACATGGGAAGAACATGGAAACTCCACCCAGATTGGGATTCGAACCGGGAATCCCTAGCACTGAGAGGCGAACGTGCTACTAAGCCACCGTGCCACCACATTCGAATCATAAAAAATTTTAAAAAATTAAAAAAAAAAAAAAAAAATATATATATATATATATATATATATATATATATATATATATATATATTATAAATTTAAATCCCCACATTATTTCTACAGAAGTAAACCTGTCTCAAGCCTCCAGGTTTTAATCCCAAACCATTACAGTGTAATTATCACAAACAGAGTTTGTATACACACTGAAGAGCTATTAAATTAAAAAAAAAAGTGTGCCATGGAAATCTGGCAGGTTAAGCAGGGAAAGAACAAAAGTGCAAGCTATAAATCAGAGCGAGGTAGAGCGTTATGGGAGAGGGTGGAGCCTAAGAAGAGCTGCTGTTACTGTTGGCAGGGCTGCTGTTGTCACCTGGTCAGCGGCCTTCTCTCCCCTCACAAGTCATTAAGAGGCAGGCAGAACCCAGTGTCCCAGCTTTAAATGCCAGTCCCTAAAAATAAAACCTGCAAACTGCAACTGTCACAATTCTCGGTCCTTGGCGCGAGTGTCAGTCTTCGCATCGACCTGCGCAAAGCACTTTCCACTGGAGGGAAGTCGCAGCTCGATGATAATTACAACCCCGCTGGATCTTTGCACCAGTTTATCACTCAGCTTTTACACACCTGTCAGTCTCGTCCAGACTCCTGACACCATTCCTTATTATTAGTGTTGTAACAAAGCTTAACTTTAAAGACAGGATTATTTTATTCATATCTTGGGTACAGAGATGCCGAGGCGGTGACCTGGGACATTTCCCTAGAGTGTTTGCATGTTCTCCCAACTGTATATCCACCCCGAAAGCGTTAAATATAACAAAATCTTAAAGGAAGTTCCATAAACGGTGTAATATCCATCCATCCACCATCTTCGGCTTTATCCTATATTATCCCAGGGGAGAACATTTCGGGCGCAGGGCAGATACACCCAGGACAAGGCCCCAATCCATCGCTGGGCACACACTCACTCACACAAACACACTGTATATGGGGCAATTTGGAGAACTTAATTGACTTGATCCATGTTTTTGGACTGTGGGAGGAAACCGGAGAACCCGGAGGAAACCCACGTGGACACGGGGAGATCATGGAAACTCCACCCAGATGGGGATTCGAACCGGGAATCCCTAGTGCTGAGAGGCAAACATGCTAACCACTAAGCCACCGTGTAATAATGTGACTCCAATGATCGTAATCACATTTTTTCAAACCCTTCTTTGTATTTCCACTTCAACCTCAGGACAGTTTACTACCTCCTGCTTTATGAGGCACGTCTGCTTGATTTCCTTCTTCAGAACACTCAGATCCAATATTTAAGTTAAAGAACCGGTACAGAAATACTTCATTTCTTAAGTTGTTAATCCTAATTATGGCTGGAGGAACGTTGGAACCCGTCCAGCACTCTGTGGGCAAACGGCGGGAAACAAATTGGGCAGGTCATGAGTCCAAAAATACTTCATTACAAATAAATACCCTGCATATAAAAGAGACACCAGATAAGACTGAAGGCTAATGAGATGATTAATGGGAAATATAAGAAAAAGGTTTGATAATTGAGTTTTTCGGACTTTATTGGAATATTTTATGATAAAAATCGTTTGGTAAAGGATAAAGTGGAAGATAATGAATTGATGGATGGATATATATATATATATATATATATATATATATATATATATATATATATATATATATATATATATATATACACACACACACACACACACACATATATATATATATATATATATATATATATATATATATATTTATACACACATACACACTGTATATATGCGCACAGACACATCATTGTCGATAAGTGACATAGTCGATAACTTTATGACAGAATGATTGAATTGAAGACAACAGTAGCAAGTAAAGTATTTGTAAAACTTTTGGGGTGGGAGGAGGAATAGTTCCTTCAGAAGACCTACATGCAAGCCACTGCAACTGTTGCAACTCCGTGTCAGACAGAATACTGGCGTTTGAGTGCTCCTGCCTCACAGCAGGTTGGTTCGTGATTTTATTCTCAGGTAAGGTGAATAACGTTCCTCTGCGTGTTGAGTCGGAAAGCCCTGCCTGAAACTCCAATACGATAATCAAAGAAATAAGAAGTCAAATGCTTTCTGAGAACATGTGAAACCATCCACTGTCCTAAGTGGCCCGGAGTATTCCAACCGGGCAGCGTTTGTTTGCTGCCATTCAGCTGGATTTTTGAATTCAGGCTCGTCTCAGGTCTAAAGGAGCAATCAGGACCAACGGAGCAGGTATGAGTAGAGGGGAAGGAATGCGGCCCTGATGTAAGGAAAGAAAACGAGAACAGGGTGCTGAAGTCAGGCCGAGAACTGCAGAGGTGAACGGCGAGCATGCCAAACCCCCTCCGAGCGGATCGGGGTATAATGAGCCCGAGACGGTTAGATTAAGCCAGGCCTTAATGCCAAAGAATGCTGCTGTGAAACTCCACGGACTTACACAAGTTCTAATGTCCGTCCCAGACAGACTGAGCGTCTGCGGCCTGCGCGTGAGACGCCTGCACCCATGGGGCCAAATTTACCATGTGAATGGAGTGGAGGTGGAGAGCGGGTTAATAACGCTCACAGGGACACCTGCTTCCAGTCGTCTACACTGAGAGAATCTGAGGAACCCGAGTGTACAATTCGCACAGGGGGATCCCAATGGGTTAGACACTCACGCTCTCTCTCTCTCTCTCCCTCTCTCACCCAGGATTTGGTCTTGAATAACAGTTTTTCAGCACCTAATAGAACAGGAGGCCCCCTCCCTCCATTTTTTTTTTTTTTATACAAAGGGCTTAAGGAGTCCTGCCCAAAAGCAGCAGCTGCCTGAAGACCTTTCCCCCCTTGCAGAGGCCCCAGGGATCATGTGGCTCCGCTACAATTGAGAGCCCTTTTAACCATTTAATCATTTAGCTAAGCGAACACACACACACACACCCACACAACCACACGCTCCCTTTCACAGCTGTCCCCGCATGTCCGCAGGTCCAAACGGTGGAGCTCATTACACATCGTGACCCACACCACGAACCAATCGACACTTTCACATCCCACGCGTCGTCCCCACCGGAAGCGGCACAACGGAGAGCGCGACTTAAAACCGTTTAATGCTGTCCAGGGGGAGACGGCTTACCGTTCAACAGTTTGCTTACAATACCAGGATAAAGCAGATCACATGGATACAGAAGCACTCCTCTTTAATATTTATATGATATCTCAGGGAAGCCCGATTTAAACACGGTGCGCCCCAAAGGCATTCAAAAAAAAACTCAGGAAGTGCAGACGTCATGTAGCTGATGAACAAAAAGTGAAAAACTATTACATTACGTTACATTTAGCAGACGCTTTTATCGCCAACGACTTACAGATAAGAGAACACCACAAGTCAGTAGTTGAGGTACACTAGAATGAACAAACCTGCTTATTATCCAGGCACGGTGGATAAGTGGTTAGCATGTTCTCCTCTCAGCACTAGGGATTCCCGGTTCGAATCCCAATCTGGGTGGAGTTTCCATGTTCTCCCCATGTCTGTGTGGGTTTCCTCCCACAGGCCAAAAAAAAATGGATCAAGGTCAGTTCAATTCTCCAAATTGCCCCATATAGAGTGTGTTTAAGTGTTTCTGAGAGAGTGAGTGTGTGCCCAGTGATAGATAGGCACCCTGTCCTGGGTGTATCTGCCCAGCACCTGAAACATTCTCTACTGGATGGGCATGTGGAACCCCCCCACTGCCCTAGTAGAGGATAAAGCAAAAGATAATGGATGGATGGATGATTATCCAATCCTGCAGTTTTTATTATTATTTTTTTTATATCATGTAGGTAACCATCTGAAGGTCGCAGGTTCAAATCCCAAGGCAATTGAAGTTACCAGTGTGGCTCCTTGAGCAAGACCTTTAACGCTCATTGCTCCAGGGATGCTGTCTGGCAAACCATGTTGGGATGTTTTGGGATGCAAGTCGCTTTGGATGAAAGGGTCTGCAAAATAACCAAATGTAAATGCCAACTGTAAAACTTTAGACAGTGAGTGCAGAACTGAGGAGGTGCACCTAATGAATATCTTATTAGTAGCAAATAAAATAGCCAGAAAGTGTATATTGTATTATGGTCTGTCAGCAGGGCAGCACGGTGGCTTAATGGAGTTTACAGGTTCTCCCAGTGACAACGTGGGTTTCCTCTGGGTTCTCCGGTTTCCTCCCACAGTCCAAAAAAATGGATCAAGGGCAATTGAATTCTCAAAATTGCCCCATATAGATTGTGTTTGTGTGAGTAAGTGTGTGCCCAGCGATAGATTGCCGCCCTGTCCTGGGTGTATCTGCCCGTGCCTGAAACGTTCTCCCCTGGATGGGCATGGGGAACCCCCCCGCGACCCCAGTAGAAGATAAAGCAGAAGATAATGGATAAATGGGTCTGTCAGCGTACAGTGTAGTATGTTGCAGTTATTCATGTGGCAAACAGAGAGTAAAACCATTCAACAAAATCCAATTTAAGCATCTTTAAAAGTACACATTTATTAATATTCATTATTAAGTTCTAAAGGTCAGGCATTTATAAATGAGATCAGCGTCATTGTGTAGACTCAGACCTAACTCATCCAGCTAACAGTCATGAAAAGGAAGACTGAATATAAAAATCTGGGAGTTAATCTACAGTGACTAATGACAAGACATGGCCGTCAAGACACTGGCTTCTGGCTCAGAATGTCAACTCGGCTAACCGAAGGTGGCGGCGCCCAAGATTTGTGCTTTTGCAGAGACAATGTGTAAAATACCTTCAACTCAAATAACCGTCATTATTAATTAAAACCCAGTTTGTACCTGTATTACTTTCTACATGGGGTTCAAGGAGGTACAGCTCTATGGGACAGAGAATGTTATATTCATGGGGCAGCAGGCTGAAGGTGGCAGATGCCAACAGACTGAACAAACTGATCCGTAAGGAAGGTTGTGGGTTGAGTATTGAGCAGGACACACTGAGGGCAGAGTCAGAAACGAGGATGCTGTCTAAAATAAAGGTCGTTTTGGACAATGACTCCCACCCACTGCATGACACACACCAGAATACATCCAGTAAGACTTATCCCCCCACAGGAGGTCATTCTTACCTGTGTAATAAATCTGTATAATTTCTCACTCTATAATACTACTTACATTTACATTTGGTTATTTAGAGGACACTTTTATCCAAACCGACTTACACAGAACACAGAGTTGATTCAGCATCCCTGGAGCAATGATGGTTCAGGGTCTTGCTCAAGGACACACATTGGTAACTTCAGTGGACCTGGGATTTAAACCCACAACCTTCAGATTGATAGTCCAACACCCTAAACACTCAGCAACCATGTCCCTATTTTCATGTGCAATATCGTTATCACGATAAATTATAGGCCGGCACAGTGCCGTAGTGGTTAGCACGGTTAGGAGGGTTTCCTCCAGGTTTTCCGGCTTCCTCCCACAGTCAAAAAACATGGATCAAGGTCAATTGAGGGCAGTTCTCCTGCCCTCAATTCACCAAATTGCCCCCCATATAGAGTGTGTTTGTGTCTGTGTGAGTGAGTGCGTGTACAGTGATAGATTGGCGCCCTGTCCTGGGTGTATCTGCCCAGCACCCATAACGTTCTCCCCTGGATGGGCATGTGGAACACCCCCACGACCCTAGTAGAGGATAAAGCAGAAGATGGGTGAATCTATATAAATGGATGGGTGGATTTATCTATATAAAACTTACATTATACTGCAGTATACTTCATTCTATATCATATAGTATTATACACACACACACACATATATATATATATATATACACACATACATACATACACACATACATATATCATTCTATATTATATAGTATCTTTTGTTTAATTTTATATACTGTGCTTATTGTTAATTCTTTACTCTACTTTTATATATATACAAATAAATATAAATATTATATATATATATATATATATATATATATATATATATACACAAATATGTACACTATATATATATATATATATATATATATATATATATATATATATATATACACACACACACACACATATACACATGTATATACATATACACATATATAATTAAAATTAGAGTAAAGAATTAACAATAAGCACAGTAAATAAAATTGAACAAAAAATACTATATAATATAGAATGAAATTGCACTTTGTACAGATGCTCCATTTGTCGTGTTAATATTTATATACAAAGCGCAATTTCTCCCCGGAGATTACATTACATTAACATTTAGCAGATGTTTTCATCCAAAGCGACTTACAAATGAGAACACCACAAGTGAGTAGTGAAAGAAAAAAACTTACACTGTAGAATTATCAAACCTGATCATTATCCAATCCCACTTTTTTATATCAGGTGTTTCTGAAAGAGATGTTTTGAATTGTTGATTAATTAAGAATTCTGATTCTGATATTCAGGAACAAATGGTAAACTGAAGCACTGGGATAGTGACTGGCTCGAACAAAGAGGGATGACACCGAATAAAAGGGGGTGCGGGGTGTTTAGCCTTGCTTCAACACAGTCATCTGTGAAGAGGATCTGCCAAACCTGGTGGAATTAGGATTGTGTCTGATGCCATCTCTCTTGGGTGGGCTTCTTTACACAGTCTGAGGAGGAAATCTGGGTCTTGAAAAATAGGTTAACCAAACAAGAAAAGGTAGCTATGGACAGTAAATGTTGTTGGGCCTCTAATTTAATTGTTCGGTAATTTCTTTCGAACAGGGCCACAGTTTATCTGTTCGAAATCAATAACCCATTTCACGGGGAGGCGCAGCCCGGCTAGACGACTGCACCATTACTTATACCGTTCCCTAAGCTTCCAGTGCAGCGATCTCCCAAGGTTGCACCTGTTATCGTTTCTTGTTTAAGGAGAGAGAGGCGAAAAAGTCAATAATAATTCCTCTTTCCTAAATGGATGGATTTGACTGTCACGGGAGGGCTTTTGAAAAGCATCGCCTCAGCCTTCTCAATGCCTCTTAAGTAAATGCCTGCTGAGCCACTCACACATAAATAAGATCATTAAAAGCACTGATTACCTTTGAGCCTTCGCCACTCGTCTTTAAAATATTCTTTACTCCGACGAGTGGCAAGCCAATTTCAATTGAGACATTAAAACGAGCTGAATGAAATGTGCCGCCACCAAAGCGGCGCGCCAAAACAATTCGGCGGCGCGATGACTGATTACCCGGCTCCATATTTGTTTTGAAACAATTACTGGTAATCATATTGATGTTTATGCACAGTGCCCTTTCTGACAAGTAAAACTCGGCTTTGTAATTACATCACTGGAATCTAATCAAGAGGAGATAAACCTTCACCTATGCTAACAACATATTAAAATGCAAATCAGCACCGGTGGAGACACGGACACGCTCCGAGGCCTAATTAGCCTGTGATGTCACACGCACCAATCCTGGAGTCCTGTTGCCTCGGTGATCCGTCAACCCAAATCCAGTCATTAGCTTCACTAATATTAACACAGAAACGAACAAATGTGTTTTTGATGAGCAGCGCAGGTGGAGAGGAACAGCACCGATGTGATGATATCTGGAGACACACTGACACCCTGTTAGCCTCAAGCCAACTGAGTCCCCATTATCAGATCCAGAACGAGAAAACAGACCCACACACACACTGATCTTTATCATGGTGTAATCCTGGTATAAGAGTCATATCCCAGTTCACTTTGATCGTCATTCACTTTCTCATACACGTGCACACATGTCCCTATGGGGTGGGTCAACACTGATGATCTCTCTGGGTCAAACCGCTCAATTCATGTTATTTAGCCAACATGGAGCAACAAGCAGCTTGCAGACAAGAGCCAGAATGCAAACAATATGAACGGAGCTTACAATTTTGTCAACCCTTTAAGCTTTTGCTGATTTCTGCATAAATATAAAACATTAAAGATGGATTCCCTCATGGGCGGCACAGTGGCTTAGTGGTTAGCACGTTCTCCTCTCAGCACTAGGGATTCCGGGTTTGAATCCCAATATAGGTGGAGTTTCCATGTTCTCCCCGTGTCTGCGTGGGTTTCCTCCAGGTTCTCCGGTTTCCTCCCACAGTCCAAAAACATGAATCAAGGTCAGTTGGATTCTCCAAATTGCCCCATGTAGAGTGTGTCTGTGTGAGTGTGTGCCCAGCGATAGATTAGCACCCTGTCCTGGGTCCCCCCCCCCGCGCCCCTAAGCATGAAGCGGAGGATAATGGATGAATGGATTGATAATTTTTGACTTTTCGAGATTCAGGAATCCTGTTACGCTGATCATTTCGTTAAAAACTGGACTAGATCACGTCACGAAAGACCAGATTATTAACGATTTATAAATAAAATGTGTTTTTATATATATATGTTTTATAAAAGCAATAATGCACTTGAGGGTATGTATTATGTGAATAAATTATTTTGGGGTAATATTATTATTATTATTATTATTATTATTATTATTATTATTATTATAGTAATTATAAAAATTTATTTTATTTATAAGCGCCTATCACAACACTCAAGGTCACTTTGCAATATAGGAATAAGTTATGTATATATGTAACTAGTATATCTATACAATAAGTGAAGGTAATAAAATAAACATTATTATAAATATATCTTATAAAGTGGTTGGTTTGGATATTTAACGTTATTAAATATCAACGCAATGATTAACAAATGGAATTTCTGTTAAAGCACGATGTTAAATAAAATACAAAAGAAAAAAACTTTATATATTATATTTCTAAAGTTTAGAAACAAAATGAATTTTATTGACAAATTCATCCCAGCAATAATTAAATTCTACTGCAAAGTTTCATTCTGCAATATTTCGCTGAGAGTTTATAAAGAATTGCAAAAGTTCATCACAGAATCCCTCATTAGCGGAGAAAGAGGTCTGCCTGTCAAAAGGAATAAACGCGAAATATAAGCAGACTGCTGTGAAGAGCTAAGGATTTCCAGCTGTAGAAAGATAATTGAAAGTGCAACTGGCAAAAACAAGCATGCGATGAAACACTTATGTAACTCGAACTTTGCAAACACGTGTTTACACTTGAAGACAGAGGCCGAGTTGCTTAGTTTCGAAGTACGAGGTTAATAGAGCCGAATGTGTGCAAATTCAAAATTAAGTGGTTTATTAAACAACTGGCTTACGACTTGTTTGCCATCAAGGTTTTAGTGAAGAACCGAAAGGAAGTGATTGCCCAATCAGATTAGATTAGATTTAACTTTGTGCAGAGTACAAGTACAGGGCCAATGGAATGTAATTAGCAACTAACCCGAGGTGCAATATATACACATATATACATATATACATATATATATATATATATATATATATATATATACACATACATACACACACACATCCATCCATCCTTTATCCTCTATTAGGCTCGGGGGCGCTGGGCAGATACACCCAGGACAGGGCGCCAATCTATCACTGGGCACACACGCACACACTCAAACACACTCTATATGGGACAATTTTGGAGAATTTAATTGACCTTGGTCCATGTTTTTGGACTGTGGGAGGAAACTGGAAACTGGTATTTAAAAAATCTGATGCTTCAGAAACCCAACCTCCAACACCCCATCCCCAACAGCTGTACCATACACAGCACATATACATATACACACACATATATATATATATATATATATATATATATATATATATATATATATATATATATATATATATATATATATATATATATATATATATATATATATATATATATATATATATATATATATATATATATATATATATATATATATATATATATATATATATATATATATATATATATATATATATATATATATATATATAGGCGGCACGGTGGCTTAGTGGTTAGCACGTTCGCCTCTCAGCGCTAGGGATTCCCGGTTCGAATC
>JAFMOD010000250.1:1727918-1735418 GCA_019802435.1 Corydoras maculifer
GTATAACTTTCATTCCACTTCACAATTGTATACCACTTTGTGTTGGTCTTTCACATTAAATTCCAGTGAAATATATTTATGTTTGTGGTTGTAATGTGACAAAATATGGAAAAGTTCAAGGGGTATGAATACTTTTGCAACCCACTGTATGTACTGTACACAACTGCACATGGTGGAAATGAAAATAAAAACCACATGAAAACTCCCAGAATTCGAACCCAAAAGCTCCTTGGTGGAGCCGAACTCTGGCCTGTCAGCCAACCATCGTACATTTTAACCTGGTTCCCATCTCTCCAAATATAGTAATCTATATTTTATTAGCATGGTGGCTTACTGGTTAGCATGTTCTCCTCTCAGCTCTAGGGATTCCCGGTTCAAATCCCAATCAGGGTGGAGTTTCCATGTTCTCCCCGTGTCCGCGGGGGTTTCCTCCGGGTTCTCCGGTTTCCTCCCACAGTCCAAAAACATGGATTAAGTCAATTGAATTCTCCAAATGGCCCCATGTAGAGTCCTGGGTGTATCTGCCCTGTCCTGGGTGTATCTGCCCAGCGCCCGAAACCTTCTCCCCTGGATGGGCATGGGGAACCCCCCCACGACCCTAGTAGAAATTAAAGTGGAAGATAATGGATGGATATTTTATCAGAAGGTTAATTGAATTTTTACAGTATCGAGTTGTAATGCTAAATCCAGCTACCGCTCATGGCTGTAAATCACGTGGTTTTGTCATCAGTAAATCAACAGAACCAACAGTAAGGGCTTTTTCTATTTTTTCACTGAAATAAAACTAAATGTAATTCTGTCACAAAACCAGACGAATATTCCCCGATTAACAACGTGCCAAAGCTGTTAGAGACATGTCCAGACGTACTCATTACACCAAACATTAGCTCTGTGAAGTATTAAATCAGACACTGATTACATTTCCAAACCTTGTTATTCTAGATGTTTTTTTATTCTTAATCATTTCCAGAACTCTAATTTCTGTGTGTTGTTGCCTACAGCAAAATGTGTTGCTATAAAACAACTCCAGAGGGACATGATTTATTAGTTTTGGTTGAAAAGAATTCAGGTTTTTTTTTTGTTTTTTTTTAAACACACGGATTACAAAAAGCTAAATATTATACCCTGAGATTCCTGACTTATTGCAGTGGTTATTAAAAGATTTTATAAAACGGGTAGTCCTGATTCCTAAATCTGATTGGCTGAGCCGTTTGTCCAGCCGTGACATTATTGACAATAACCTACACCTCTAAGCGCTTCACATTTGTATTAATGCGTATTATATATTCCATATTATATATATATATATATAGTGGGCAGCACGGTGGCTTAGTGGTTAGCATGTTCTCCTCTCAGCGCTAAGGATTCCAGGTTCTAATCCCAATCTGGGTCAAGTTTCCATGTTCTCCCCGTGTCCATGTGGGGTTTCTCCAGGTTCTCCAGTTTCCTCCCACGTTCCATTGATTTCTCCAAATTGCCCCATATAGAGAGTGTTTGTGTGAGTGAGTGTGTGCCCAGCGATAGATTGGCGCCCTGTCCTGGGTGCCAAACGTTCTCCCCGGATGGGCATGGGGAACCCCCCCGCGACCCTAATAGAGGATAAAGCGGAAGATAATGGATGGATGGATAAACAGCGAGCCAATTCCCGATGAGCACTAATATGTAATATGGCCACTAGATGGCAGTTTTTTATTGTTAGTGAAACCAGAATCCTGATACTTAGGGTTAGTGTTCACTTAAAAAAACAGACTAGATTAAGTCGTGAAAGAGTTTATTTACCATGTTGCTTTTAATAAAAGCATTTATAAATCAAAGCATGTTTTTTTTATTATAGTGTGTTTGTAACAGTTTTGTTAAGGCAATAGGACAATTATTAATTCTGCATTATTGTTAATTAATCACATAAAAAGTGCGTAATAGCATTCTGATTTGAATCATGCCTAATAACACCTCTTTCAAGGATTCACAAAGACTTTGTCAGTTATGTAACATGTGGTACGTTACCCAACATCCGTAAAATCCCGTGATTTATTAAATAGTAAATGCCCTCGAGTGCCTTAATGCATTATTGGCTCTGTAGTGTGTCCCAATCTTTACCCAGGTTGAATTATTAATTTAGATATCTGATGTTTTGAAAGGGGGCGGCACGGTGGCTTAGTGGTTAGCACGTTCGCCTCTCAGCGCTAGGGATTCCCGGTTCGAAACCCCATCTGGGTGGAGTTTCCATGTTCTCCCCGTGTCTGCGTGGGTTTCCTCCGGGTTCTCCGGTTTCCTCCCACAGTCCAAAAACATGGATTAAGTCAATTAAGTCAATTGAATTCTCAAAAAATTGCCCCATATAGAGTGTGTCTGTGTGAGTGAGTGTGTGCCCAGCGATGGATTGGCGCCCTGTCCTGGGTCTATTTGCCCAGCGCCCGAGACGTTCTCCCCTGGATGGGCATGGGGAACCCCCCCGCGACCCTAATAGAGGATAAAGCGGGAGATAATGAATGAATGAATGTATGTTTTGAAAGACTGGGTTGCCAGACATCCGAACGAAGATTCTACTGTACAAAAGACAAAACTTTACTTACATTTCCTTGTGTTTGTCTTCTGCTAAGATCTGGTCATTTGGCTTCAGTCCATATCTGTTAAAACATAACATGCAAAATAAATTAACCTGTGAGGGTTTGCCAAGATTTGCCTCAACAAACCCAATCACCCATGCCTTTAATTACGCTGACTTTGCTTTTTGGATCATCTGTTTAGTAGGGCTTAAGGCTCAGTTCAAAAGCTGGGCATCACTTGACATTAATTCATTAATTCATCACTTGAATGAATTGTTTTTGCAATTAATCATGTTTAAAAATGTTACAATAATTAATAAAAGCCAATTGGTATCTGCCCAGCGTCTAAAACGTTCTCCCCCAGATGGCCATGGGGAGCCCGCCTCCCTGTGACCCTAGTATAGGATGAAGCAGAACATAATGAATTTAATATTGTGTTTTGTTATTCAGTAAAAATAAAAAAATAAAAAAAATTATGTGTTGTCCATTTCAATACCAAAATCTTATTTTTTAAATTACATTAGAGAATAATGAGCAGCACGGTGGCTTAGTTGTTTGCATGTTCCCCTCTCAGTGCTGGGGAACCAGGTTTGAATCCCAATCTTTCCAAACTTTCCTTGTTCTCCCGTGTCAGCATAGGTTTTTCTTTGGGTTATATGGTTTCCTCCCACAGTCCAAAGACATGGATGCATAATAAATTAAATGCTCTAAATGCCCCATATAGAGTGTGAGTGTGTGCCCAGCAATAGATTGGCACCCTGTACTGGGTGTATCTGCCCAGCACCTGAAACGTTCTCCCCTGGATGAACATGGGGACCCCCCTGTGACCCAAGTAGAGGATTTAAGCGGAAGATAATGGATGAATGAAACCATGCTTTTTTTTTGCTTTTTTTTTTTACAACAAAAAAACTTTTTTTTAGTTTACATTAAATAAAACCATGTATTTTTCCTCTGATTTTTGGCACTTATTTTGGTAAAGTTAATTGTTGCATAATCAATACATCCATTATCTTTCACTTAATCCTTTACTCAAACCAGATTGTGAGAGGTGAACATGCTAGCCACCGTGCCACCCTTGTTGCACGATAATCACAATAATTGTTATGATCATGATTATGTATACGTCAATGATAATCATACCATCAAAATCTGCAATCGTCTCATCTCTACTTGAGTGTGATTATAGTTTTAAGATCCATATTTATATTCATCTGCAAAGCAGCTTTCACTCATCTTTCTGCACAAAGTCGGGGTGTGGGACATGCCTTGGCCAACAGTGTGAAATGTATACACGCTTTGTGCCCACACGCCTGGATGACTGCATTGCTCCTCTTTGTGACATAGCAAGGTGCTCTATTTCAAGAGTGGCTGCAAAATGTAGCAGGAGTTCTCATGTGCACAGCATTCTGCACATAAACCCCAAAGAGCAATGTCTAAATTCAGGTTTAACTAGAAGTTCACGTCCTCATCCTCTCCTGGCGTGACTACTGCATTTCTTATCTGTTTTTCTCATCCAAAACACTGCCACAGCAACAAGGCAAAGGAAATCACTGGACAGAACCTGGATTTCTGTTGGACTGGTGGCGTTGCAGTCCTGCAGAATGAGCTCACTGAACTGATGCATTATGCTTTATACTCTTAATCTTAATCTTTAACTCTTTCTTTCTATACGCTTTGCAGCACTGGGCAGCACCTTCAGTGACAGGCTACGTCATCCGAAGTGTGTCCTTCCTTCCTGCTGCAGTTAGACTGTACAATCAGCACTGCTCCCAGTAATCACTCCAAACCAAACTAAAAATAACTGTGCAATAAATGTATCATTGATGGTGCAATACATTTCAATCATCTGTATGTAATAACTGTCTGCTGCTTTATCAGACACCACATGTGCAATAGTTTATTCATTTCATTCCTGTAGGACTGTAAATGACTAAAATTAGAAAATTAGATTTTTATCTTGTATATATAGATTTCTGTATTTAAACTGTATTTAAATTTTTTCATTAGTTTAAATCTCTTTAATGCACGTTCAGGAGTGGATTTATCCATTTATTGTTTGATCAGTCAGTTATATTGGATAAAATTTAATTACATATGAAAGCAGTGGATATAACATTTAGCTCTAATAAATGATAGTTTTGGCTGAAAATTGTTCAATAAAGGAACCTGAGCTTCGGCAGAAAAGAATGAATGTTACGAGTCAGTCGCAGATGAGACAGTTTTAACAAGGTTTTTGCTTTGAAATACCGTAACGTTGCGACAGTTTGCGCCTTCTGACGGTTTTGGAAAGCGAGAAACTGCTCTTTACAGGCAACATACAGTTATTACAGTAACTTTAAGGTAACGCTGCTGGTCTTCCTTACACACACACACACACAGAGCTTGGAAGAGCTGATGGTGACTCCATCATACGGTCCCGCTGCTGGAGGAGAGGCAGCCAGAGAAAGCTCCTCTCATTAAGCAGGTCTAACGACCTCAAGCCCAGGTCTAACGACGTGCCTGGTCCAGATATTAACAGGTTTAGAAATAATGTAACTTCAAACTTTACTTCGTCAAACAATGCTCCCTGGGCAGCAGTTACAGCATTGCAGACCTGTTAATTTGAAGTAATCTGGAGAAATTTCACCTCATGCTTCCAGAAGCTACTGCCACAAGTTTGATTGGCTTGAGGGGCATTTTTGTGTACCATACTGTCAAGCTGCTCCCAAAACAGCTCAATGAGGTTGAAGTTCCTGCGCTGGCCAATCCATTACCGATAAAATACCAGCTGTCTGTTTCTTCTCTAAATAGTTCTTCATAATTTGGTCGTGTGTTTTGGGTCAATGTTCCGTTGCGGGATGAAATTGGCTCCAATAAAGTGCTGTCCACAGGGTATGGCATGGTGTTGAAAAATGGAGTGATAGCCTTCCTTATTCAAAATCCCTTTTAACTTGTACAAATCTCCCAATTTACCAGCAACAAAGAAACCCCAGACCATCACATTACCTCCACCATGCTTGAAAGATGGCGTTCTAGCATCTTTTCAGTTGTTTCAAGTACTCCAAGTTCCCACTTTATGTCTTTATACAAACTGAACATGCATCATCGTGCTATACTATGTACGTCGACAGTGAGGTTGAATCAGGGAAGGAGTCTCTGTTATTCATATGGCCTTTTTTAACAAACACAAATGGAGATCTGTTGTGCAAAGTTTAACTTCAGTCCTCAGTGGATGTTTAAATTTTACACTACCAAAAAATCTATCAGAAGTAAGAAAAGTAAACAAAAATCAAGAAAATAAATGTATGTGAATCAGATAAATTAAAATTATCTGCCCATAGAGTAAGTGCATTGATCTTGTTAAAAATTCTTAAAATAAGAAAAGGTTTCTAAAAACTAGATTATTTATCTCAGAAATCAATTCTCAAGATCTCAATCTCTGATGTTTTAAACTCTTTATTGGCCGCCCGTTTGAAAAGGGTTCCAACTGAAGGTACTTCTGTTTGTTGTGTAATGGACTAAAGTCCTACAATATTGTGGACATGCTCTGACAATACCCCCTTTTCTCTCAATTCAATTCAATTTTTTTTTTTTCGATTTTATAAGCTTTACTAGCATGACAAACATCACTTTTGAATTGCCCAAAGCCGGGATACAAAACAAAACAAACATGTACATAATTTACAAACAATTGCGATAGACATAAGAGACAGAAAAAAGAAAAATAATAATAAATATATATATAAATCAGAAGTATAAGAGTAAGTGTGTGTATGTCTCTCTCTCTCTCTAAGATGTGGGCCCCTGAGGTCTTAAGATCAGTCACTCCTGACTGTTTCATGATCCTGACCGAGGTTATGGGGTGACTGTGCTTTTGTTCACGTTGGCCCCAAGCTGTGAACCAGCCGACACTAATGTATTTAAAGGGCAAATCAGTTCTTTCATCTCATTATCTACCGAGAACATTTCTGGCTTTGGAGAGATACACCCAGGACAAGGAGCCAATCAATTTTTCCACTTTGTATGGGCAATTTATATATAGGCAGTATATTCAGGGGCAATCTAGAGCAACCATTTCACCATGAATTTATGTGTAACGGCGTGGGACAGAACAAGGTCCGGAGACAAGAATGTACTTCATTCAAAGACAGTATTTTAAACATACAGCTCTCCAAAAGTCCCGCTTCTGCTGTTGCCAGCTCTCTCACTGAGGCATGAGATGTTTCAGCTTATCAAGGCTGCACACTTTTATCAGGCGGAGCCAGGTTAGGTGCTTTAACTGCTTTCAATAAACAACGTCGTTGACTTAGACTTTCCTCAGTGCCACTGCGCTGCCATCACACCATGTTATTGGACTGTGAGACAAAATGAGAGAACCCAGAAAAAGCCCTTATTGATACAGGAAAAACCTGGAAATCTGGGTGGAGTTTTAATGTTCTCCCCATGATGGTTTCCTCCAGGTTCTCCGGTATCCTCCCACAGTCCAAAAACAAGGATTCGCAGTCAATTGAATGCTCCAAATTGCCCCATTAAGTGTATGTCTCTGTGAGTGAGTGAGACCAGCGATAGATTGGCCCCCTGTCCTGGGTCTATCTGCCCAGCACCCAAAACATTCTCCCCTGGATGGGCATTAGGAAACAACCCCCCGCCCTCCCACCCTCCCACCCGTGACCCTAGTAGGGGATTAAGTAGAAGATTAGATGAATGAATGAAATTACAAACAAGGGGGTGGACCTAATGACACGGCCAGTTGGGTTTATTTTAGCATTGTGCTGGAATTAAAAATATTAACTTACCACTTCTGTATTTAAAGTAGAAAAAGGGACTTACTTATCTAAGAAATCCTTGTCGACCACCGCACAGATGTCCAGCAGGGGATTCCCCATGCCGAAGAGGGCATTCTGACTGTGATGGAACAAAATGCCTTTAATTAGACACGTTTTAAAAAACCACATGATCACCAGAGACAAGTTAA
>JAFMOD010000250.1:1743448-1818327 GCA_019802435.1 Corydoras maculifer
CTTTTCCTCGAGCTTGATCTTCTTGCTTTTGGGTTCTCCGCTGGCCATGGTGCCTTCACAGGGTTCTAGATCATCAAACGCGTCCCGGCCACCTTGCTCCAGTAAGCGTGAATGAAGCGCTCCAGCGGCAGGAGCACTGTCCGCGGCGTGGTCCCAAACGCAGCCATGCGCCCTAGCACGTCAAACCAGAGCTGCCTCGAAGAAACGCTATCTCGTGCCCTATCAAGTGCACTTCTTTCAAAATTGAGTGGTCGAGCGTTATAGTCGGCTAAATTTCTGCCGTAACGCAAAGATAGAATGGGGTAACCTATAAAATGGTGGGTTGTTTGTGGATGGAATTATTAAATACCGAAACATAAATAAACCAAGCGGCTCACTTAAGTGTTTAATATAAGTGTGTATTGGATTTGTTTGTTAAAACAACCAGAAGAGGCACTTCTGTAGAAGGTTGGGTAAATAAACCAGAGGCGCTCCTCCCATTCTGTCGGAACCTGTTCTCTTCTGCAGAACGAGCGAAAAAGGTGGGTTTTTATCTTCTATTTCGATGTTTACAGTTTCTTAAAGTAACCTCGGCTGTTTTAATAAGTGCTTTTAGTGTAACTTTGGAGTTTATAGCAGTCAGTATGGTTAAATTCGCTGTCGGAGTTTCTTCTCTGAACTTGTACTTTATCATGGAGTAGTATGCAAAGTTAGAAACTGTGACAGCAGCGGATTTGACTTTAAATATACTAATAATGAGGGTAGTATGCACTGTGTCGTGGGGTAAAAACGTTCCCTTAAAGTGTAGTTGTGTTCTAAACGTTATTCTCAGCTGTATGATCTGCTAACAGCTGGTGGGTTTAGACTCTGACAGCAGCTCAGCTCATTTCTTGGGTTTAACACTTTGCTCTCAGGTGTGTTGTTTGTTTAAAAGTCAACTGTGAGGCATTTTATAGTTTAACAACAAAAAAAATCCATTTATAGAGTTCGGACGTTCTATTAGAATGCAGTAGAAGTGTTTTGTGGTGTATATACATATGTGTGTGTCAGCACTAGGGATTCCCGGTTCGAATCCCCATCTGGGTGGAGTTTCCATGTTCTCCCCGTGTCCGCGTGGGCTTCCTCTGGGTTCTCTGGTTTCCTCCCACAGTCCAAAAACATGGATCAAGTCAATTGAGTTCCCCAAATTGCCCCATATAGAGTGTATATGCGTGCGTGTCTGTGTGAGTGTGTGCCCAGCGATAGATTGGCGCCCTGTCCTGGGTGTATCTGCCCAGCGCCTGAGACGTTCTCCCCTGGATGGGCATGACCCTCTATTACCCGACCCTAATAGAGGATAAGACGGAAGATAATGAATGAATGAATATATATATATATATATATATGAATATATATATATGAATATATGCATACACGCATATACATACCACAAAAACTTTTTCATGTTGTACTGAATTTTTTAGAACATCTGAAGTGTGGAAATGGAATGTTTAGTTGTTGAAGTCACAGTTGACTTGAAAACAAACAACACACATGGCAGCAAAGTGTTAAACCCAAGAAATGAGCTCATACACAATAACGTTTAGAGCACAACTACACTTTATAGGAATGTTTCTACCCACGACACAGTACATACTACCCTCATTATTTGGATATTTAAAGTAAATTCTACGGCTGTGTAAGTAAAGTATAAAGTCAGGAAAGAAAAGTATCCAATACACACTTTTACACATACACACGCTACATTTACATTACATTTACATTTAGCGGACGCTTTTATCCAAAGCAACTTACAAATGAGAACACCACAAGTCAGAAGCCATGGAGAAAACCAACTATACTGTAAATTCATCAAAGCTGAATGTTATTCGATGCCGCGGCTCTCGACCAAATTTGGGTTGAGTGTAGGTTTTTTGAGTAGGGGTTTGACTATGGCTTGTTTGAAGCAATTTGGAAAAGTCCCAGACGTGAGGAAGGAGTTTGTGATGTGTGTCAGAGCTGGTATGATGGAGGAGGCGATGGATTGAAGAAGGTGGGATGGGATGGAATCAAGAGGGCAAGTGGTTGGGTTACTGGCAAGGAGAATTTTGCAGACATCAGATTCTGTGACAGGGGAGAAGGAGGAGATAGTTTGATGGCTGGATGTGTAAGATGCATTGTTGTGAGGATGGTGAGTAAGAAAGAGTTTGCTGATGCCCTCAATCTTTTCTGTGAAAAAAGTTGCAAAGACATCAGCTGACAGAGAAGTGTTAGGAGGGGGAGAGGGAGGAGTAAGTAGTGAGTTAAAGGTACTGAATAAGGTGCGGGCATCTGAGATGCATGTTACCTTGGACTGGAAGAACAAGGTTTTAGCAGCAGTAACATCCTTTGAGAAGGTGGCAAGTGAGGACTGGTAGGATTCTAAATCTGAAGATAGACCGGACTTGCGCCATTTCCTTTCAGCGGAACAAAGAGAAGTACGTTGCTTCCGAAGAGTCTCTGTGAGCCAGGGACTGGACTGAGCACTGTGTGTTTTCCTGGTGGATTTTGGACAGACCTGGTCAAGACATGAAGTTAACGTGGAGCAGAATGTGCTTGATGCAGTGTTGGTGTCAAGGGTTAAGAAGTTACTGATGCTAGGAAGGGCATCTGTAACCAAGTCAGCAAAGAGTGTATTTGAGAGAGAGCTAAGATTGTGACGTACCTGAGATGTTTTGCTGATGAACACGGGAGGAGGTGGAAGAGAGACAGAGAGCTGTATGAAGAAGTGGTCTGATTCATGAAGCGGAGTGATGTATATGTCTGAAGAAAGACATGAACATTCATATATATATATATATATATATATATAAAACTTTTGGTTAGATGGTACATAACTACATTTTATTGGCCCTTTACCTGCACTCAAAGAACACTTTAGGTCACGGGCAGATATTAAAACACACTAAAAGTAAATGATTTCTGAACATGAATATAATTATGTCTGGCCTGGCATTTTACATTGATCTATTATTATTGTTATTATGATAACATGATTTTTTGGACCATGTTTTTCTAAAATGGCCCAAGAGCAGAGATAACAAAATGTTTTGATTTGTTATTTTGCCTTTTGTGAAAAAGCCTAATTTGTATTTCATTTTTTTCACGTTTTTGCAGCAGGTTCATAGTTGTAACTTTTATCATTTTGATTTTTATAGAGAGCAAAGTCTTATAAGTTCTATAAAGTTGAAGTTTATTTATTGTGGAATAATATTTCTTTCTGTTTTTATTCATATTCATGTTCAGAAATCATTTACTTTTAGTGTGTTTTAATAAATGTTTATCCTGTTCTGCCCATGACCTAAAGTGTTCTTTGAGTGCAGGTAAAGGGCCAATAAAATGTAGTTATGTACCATCTAACCAAAAGTTTTATATATATATATATATATATATATATATATATATATATATATATATATATATATATATATATATATGAATGTTTAGGGCCACCCAGGACATGGCACCAATCCATCATTGGGCACACACTTCCTTACACTGACACATGCTCACTATCTCCCTTATAAAAATTAAAATAGGGGCTGTTTAGAGAAACAAATTCACCTTGATTCCATGTTTTTGGACTACCAGGAGAAACCGGCACTCTAGTGATGAATGTCCCCTGGTGCTTCAAATTCACCATGGTGCTATTTCTCACTCTGTATCGTTCAGCACTGTTAAATGGTGGAACTGTCTTCCCAAATCTGTGAAAACACATCTCTCTCACAAACACCTGATATAAAAATAAATACATTAAGGCAGGATCAGATGATCAGGTTTGGTTGTACTACAGTATAGCTGCTTTAACTACTGGCTTGTGGTGTTCTCTCATTTGTAAGTCACTTTGGATAAAAGCATCTGCTAAATAAATAAATGTAATGTAACATATCCTCATCATATCAGTAATCATATTCAATATATAGCTACTTCACAAAGAAAAACATTGATCAGAGAGATTGTAACAAAATTAAATGACTGAACGAAATTATTGTAACTGTTGTAGATTGAATGAATGTGATGTTTGGTAAACTGAACAAATAATTATAAGTTATATATGTTTATAATATGAACATAATTAATGTTCAAAACCTGTTTACTTGACATTAACCAGCCACTCATGGAGGATGAGTTCCACATGAAAACATGGTCCTCACAAGAATTCTTCTTGAAAAATAAAACAAATACCAGGGAATTTTTCCTTGCCGCTCTCACTTCGGCCTGCCTAACAGTAACGTTGTGCTATTTTATGCCTGGAGCTGAATCACGTGATCAAGCTGGAAAACAAATGGTGAATGTGGGAAGTCGACTGTTCACACTGTATATTATCTACAACCCAGAAAATAAAACCAAATAATTTATGATTCTACAGAACACAGAATAAGGTAATGTGAGGTTGCAGTGATAATACTCACCTGCTTATTCAAAGAGCTGGCCAGACTCTTGGATAACTCTTAGATGTGTAGAAATTCTGAAGGTAAATTCATTTCACCGCACTGACTTTCATTATTATTTTTACTTCCTCAGTCCCAAACATGATCCACAGTTTATTCCTGATCAACTGTACGGGTGACATCTTCTTGGAAAAGCACTGGAAGAGTGTGATCAGCCGCTCGGTGTGCGATTACTTTTTTGAGGCTCGGGAGAAAGCGGTGGAACCGGACAACGTGCCTCCTGTCATTTGCACTCCTCATCACTACCTGATTAATATCTACCGGGACAAAATCTTTTATGTTTCTGTCATCCAGACAGAAGTGCCCCCGTTGTTCGTGATTGAATTTCTTCACCGTGTTGCTGAGACCTTTCAGGTATTTATTATGAAAGGCTTTTATAACCTGACATGATGTCGATCACTGTTTGCACCACGCCCATCACCATCCGCTCTTTGTGTTTATTCACTTTTTTTTAGGATTATTTTGGTGAGTGCTCCGAGACTACAATTAAGGACAATGTGGTCATCGTGTATGAGCTCCTGGAAGAAATGCTAGATAATGGCTTTCCACTTGCCATGGAATCCAACATCCTAAAAGAGTTAATTAAACCTCCTACGATTTTGCGCTCCATGGTCAACAGCATCACAGGTAGAGTCCTGTAGTTCCAATCATACATATTTCTCCAACCATACCATATTTCTATACTTACTATATCCATCCATCCATTATCTTCCGCTTTATCCTATACTAGGGTCGTGGGGGGGTTCCCCATGCCCATCCAGGGGAGAACGTTTCGGGCGCTGGGCAGATACACCCAGGACAGGGCACCAATCTATCGCTGGGCACACACTCACTCACACAGACACACTCTATATGAGGCAATTTGGAGAATTCAATTGACTCGATCCATGTTGGACTGTGGGGGGAAACCGGAAAACCAGGAGGAAACCCACTCGGACAAGGGGAGAACATGGAAACTACACCCAGATGGGGATTCGAACCGGAAATCCCTAGCGCTGAGAGGCGAACGTGCTAACCACTAAGCCACCATGACAGGCCTAACCTTCCTCACAATTATTAAAATAAAAAATTAACATATAAAATAAACCAAAGCATAAGAAAGAATAAACAGACAAACATATAAAACCAAAAACTGCCATTAAATAATGATTATATCCAAAATGGCATTAACCCTCAAATAAATAAATACTATTTCTTGTAGGCAGTAGTAATGTTGGGGACATGCTGCCCACTGGCCAACTATCCAACATCCCGTGGAGGAGAGCTGGTGTGAAGTATACCAATAATGAGGCCTATTTTGACGTGGTGGAAGAAATTGATGCCATCCTGGATAAGTCTGGTATAAGTTCTTTTTCTCTGAGAAACACTTTAAACCTCACTATAAATGTTCCCATGATTCACTATGTTATTTGTCCGCTTAGGCACTACAGTGTTTGCTGAAATCCAGGGGGTGGTCGATGCTTGTGTTAAACTGACAGGAATGCCTGATCTCACGCTTTCATTCATGGTAAAGACGTGTAATACATTTCCAAATGCGCAGTAAATATATGTGGTGGCGCAGTGGCCCTGGGGGGGCGGGGAGGAGAAGCAAAGCTGAGGCGCTGATCAGGGAGGTTGATTAGTGCACCTGATCCGGCTCTGTCTGATGCCGTGTGCATCTTTATAAGCTGTGACATTATATGTCACTGTGAGAGAGATTCCATGGACCCAACAAGAGCTATTAGGTTCTGGGGGGGAGAGGGGGGGGGAGTTTCCATGCCCATCCAGGGGAGAACGTCTCGGGCGCTTGGCAGGGAGCCAGGATCTATCGTTGGGCACACACTCATTCACACAGACACTCACACAAACACAGTCTGTATGGGGCAATTTGGAGAATTCAGTTGATCTTGATTCATGTTTTTGGACTGTGGGAGGAAACCGGAGAACCCAGAGGAAACCCACGCAGAAACGGAGAGAACATGGAAACTTCACCCTGATTGGGATTCAAACCGGGAATCCCTAGAGCTGAGAGGAGAACATGCTAACCACTAAGCCACCATGCTGCCCCACACACACTATATGGGGCAATTTAGATGTAGAGCAGCCATCCATCCATTATCTTTTGCTTTATCATCTATTAGAGTCACAGGGGGTTCCCCATGCCTATTCAGGGGAGAATGTTTCGGGCGATGGGCAGATACACCCAGGACAGGATGCCAATCTAATACTGGGCACACACTCACACATACAGACACACTCTATATGGGGCAATTTGGAGAATTCAATTGACTTGATCCGTGTTTTTGGACTGTGGAAGGAAACCGGAGAACCCGGAGGAAACCCATGCGTAAACAGGGAGAACATGGAAACTCCACCCAGATGGAGATTCAAACCGGGAATCCCTAGTGCTGAGAGGAGAACATGCTAACCACTAAGCCACCGTGCCGCCCTGTAGTTCAGTGTGATGTTCAAATACTCTGTAATAAAGCCTGTTCCTGTCGGGAGAAATCCTGTCTCCGGTCCTTATTCCTGCCCCCCCCGTTACATTTCGATGCTGAAACCCGCGCCCGTCGGGTCCATGGAATCTCTCTCCCCCCGGCCTGTGATGTCACAGCTTATAAAACTACACGCCATCAGACGGAGCCAGATCAGGTGCGTTATCAAACTCCCTGATCAGCGCATCGGCTCCTCGGCACCACCACAGTATACCTGTAACTGTACATACCTGACCTCTGTGCATGTCTTATGATGTATTGTGGGATATATTTTCTTTTGTAGAACCCCAGGCTCTTGGACGATGTAAGTTTCCATCCATGCGTCCGATTTAAAAGATGGGAGGCCGAGAGGGTTCTCTCCTTCATTCCTCCGGATGGAAACTTCAGACTGATGTCGTATCATGTAACTGCTCAAAAGTGAGAACCCTTCAAAAGAAAAACTCAACAGTTACAGACACAGAAATACTAAATCCACTGTTTTGTGCTTTTTTTTAAAATAGTTTGGTAGCAATCCCAGTATATGTGAAGCAGAATATCAATTTTTTCGAGACTGGCTCCTCCGGAAGACTGGATATTACTGTGGGTCCTAAACAGACCATGGGAAAGACCGTGGAGTGTCTGATGATTACAATGCACATGCCCAAAGTAGTGCTTAGTGCCAATCTCACAGCGACTCAAGGCACCTACACCTATGATCCAGTCACGAAGGTAAAGCCTCCAGTTATTTAACTAAAATGCAGATGAAACATGGACATTTATTCTGGTTATGAATAAATATATATATATATATATATATATATATATATATATATATATATATATATATATATAAAAGCATGTAGCTAATCCTCACTATGACCACATCATTTAAAACGAAACAAAACAGGACAGGAATATGCTCCATGGGTTGTGTAGACAAAACTCTTCATTAAAGACATTATTAATGCGGACATACAGCCTCATGTTTGTGTGGTTAATTAAACCCAGGACCTTCTTGCTGTGTGGAAGTGCTAACCACTGTGCGTAATATTATTATATTATCATACCAGCCACGATAAACTAATATTAACTCACGATGAACAAAAGCACTGACTTATAACAAATTATATATTTTTTCATATTGTAATATTTCACTAGGGGCTAGTGATTAGTGGTTAGCATGTTCTCCTCTCAGCACTAGGGATTCCCGGTTCGAATCCCAATCTGGGTGGAGTTTCCATGTTCTCCCTGTTTCCTCCCACAGTGCAAAAACATGGATCAACGTCAATTGAATTCTCCAAATTGCCCCATGTAAAGTGTGTGCCCAGTGATAGATTGGCGCCCTGTCCTGGGTGTATCTGCCCAGCGCCCGAGATGTTCTCCCCTAGATGGGCATGGGGAACCCCCCCCCCCCACGAACCTAATAGAGGATAAAGTGGAAGATAATGGATGAATGAATATCAAACTTAATTAAAGTAATAGGTTTTACTTTAGCCATCATCCACACACTGCAAAAAATTCAATGTAAAAAAAATAAGAAAAGTATACAAAAATCAAGAAAAATATACATGAGTAAAATTATCTGCAAATATTGTAAGTTTATCTTAATTTAATCTTAAGAAAAAGAAAAATTGTTTTAAAAACTAGATAATTTATTAGACAGAATGTTACGATGTGATTTTTGCAGTGCTTCATCACATTTTCTTTAAGCAAAGTAAGATGTAAACTGAGATGTAAACCATCTATTATCCAAAGCAGTCGCTTTGGATAAAAGCGTCTGCTAAATGACTAAATGTAAATGTAATGTAAATGTATCTATTCTCTATTTAAATGACATTTTCTTATTAGACGTGTATTTGTTTTTTTCTGTAGCTTCTGGTGTGGGATATTGGAAAACTGAACCAACAAAAGCTGCCAAATTTAAAAGGCGGTCTGAGCCTGCAGGCCGGGGCTCCTAAACCCGAGGAAAATCCCAGCCTGAACATTGACCTCAAGATTCAGCAATTGGCGATCTCAGGTAAGACATGGTTCTAGTTTATGGAAGGGTTCAAAGCCTGTCTGTGTTAGATGTTTGACCCACGTCCCTCAACAATCACATGCTTGGATTGCATTATCTCATCTCATTATCTTCCACTTAATCCTTAATGCCGTTCCAGGGGAGAACGATTCGGACGCTTGGCGAATACACTTAGGACAGGGCGCCAATCTATTACTGGGCGCGCACACACACACACACTATATAGGGACGATATATATAGAGGCCTGGCGGCACGGTGGCTTAGTGGTTAGCAAGTTCGCCTCTCAGCGCTAGGGATTCCCGGTTCGAATCCCCATCTGAGTGGAGTTTCCATGTTCTCCCAGTGTCTGCGTGGGTTTCCTCCGGGTTCTCCGGTTTCCTCCCACAGTCCAAAAACATGGATCAAGTCAATTGAATTCTCAAAAATTGCCCCATATAGAGTGTTTGTCTGTGTGAGTGTGTGCCCAGCGATGGATTGGCGCCCTGTCCTGGGTGTATCTGCCCAGCGCCCGAGACATTCTCCCCTGGATGGGCATGGGGAACCCCACCGCGACCCTAATAGAGGATAAAGCGGGAGATAATGAATGAATGAATATATATATAAAGGCCATTTAGAGCATCCAACTCACGCTGAATCCATGTTTTTTGACTGAACCTGGAGGAAGCCCACAGGGACACGGGAAGTACATGGAAACTCCACCCAGATTGAGATTCGAACCTGGATCCCTGGCGCTGAGAGGAGAACATGCTAACCACAACACTACTGTGCTGCCCCATGCATTGTGTCATGTCTTATGTTACTCTAAGTGTCTTATGTTACTAAGTGTCTAATTTATGTTATAAATATTATTGGAGTAGTTGTTCAAAATGTGAAGCCCAGCATACCATCAGGTGGGTTTCCTCCGGGTTCTCCGGTTTCCTCCCACAGTCCAAAAAACATGGATTCAAGGTGAATTGAATGCTCTAAATTGCCCCATATAGAGTATGTTTGAGTGAGTGTTTCCAGTGATGGATTGATGCCCTGCCAAGCGTCTGAAATGTTCTCCCCTGGATGGGCATGAGAAACCGCCCCCCGCAATTAATAAATGTAATGATGTCGTGTTTAATGTAAAATATAATTCAAACTGACGCCTCTTCTGCCCTTACAGGACTCAAAGTGAATCGTCTGGACATGTATGGGGAGAAGTACAAGCCATTTAAAGGTGTTAAATACATAACCAAAGCTGGAAAGTTCCAGGTTCGAACTTGAGAATTAAATACACAGTAAAGTTAATCAACATCGAAATTTACTGATGATCTACTTTTTTTTTTTTCTAGTTTCTTAAACAACATTCTGCCAATTGTAGCTTTGGTGTCAGTCATGGGACTGATCCAGAATCTGTATATTCTTAGTTCTAACATTCCTTTTTCATTTATATGGTGAGAGATACTAGATTTACAGGGTTAAACAGTAACTAACTATTAAGGATGATTTGATTAATTGCATTATGTTCCTGTAGAAACTTGCTGCTAGTTATCTCACCCGTGCAAAAGTTTCACATCAGCATTACACTAAGATAAGACTGATCTCATGATGCCATACACTTTCTATTATGTACACAGATGAAGATGTGCCTTTACCAAGGGTCTGTAGCATCTTTAGTACAATGCACATACATACATACCGTAGCCTAATAATAAAGTTACATAAAATGTATTTAAAAAAACACACAATGCCTTTACCTAGGTGTCTTCAACCTCTCACTGCCTTATACATTAGTCCTTATTGGAGATTTTACTTAAAATACATGAAAATAAAAACTGGTACATTTTTTTTTTTTACTTGCAATGTTGCTGATTTGGGTCAGGACTTTAGCTCATTCATGGCAGAGATTTATTTTACACCCAACAAGGTATAAGGTTTTTTTGTACCATATAATGTCAAGTAAGTAACTTTAATGTATTTGAAATGTATATACACTTAAATATAAACATTTTGAGAAATCATTTCTAGTCCTAGAAATCTACTTGCTCCAAAACAACTTAAAACTATCCAGACTCGATGGTTGGGGTGAGAACACAGGGGTACTACAGCTCCCCTCTGGAGCAATGAGGGTTAAGGATCTTGCTCAAGGAGCCAAATTGGTAATTTCAGTGGAACTGGGATTAGAACCCACAAACTTTAGATTGATAGTCCAATATCCTAACCACTGAGCTACCCCACCCTATTACTACTAATATTATAGATTAAATATTAGCATCAGCAAAATACCGTAGTGTAAAGTGTCCCAGCTTGTTGGTTGGGGTTAAAATACAGAGCAATGAGGGTTAAAGTCTTTGCCTTAAAAGCCCACACGGGTAACTTCAGTGGATATAAGATTTGAACCACCAACCTTCAGATTGCTGGCCCTGCACCTTCAACACAGAGCTACGAAACTCTCAATAGAGCATTTACAGATGAACCTGTCCATCACAGATAATCATAAACACAGGGGTGCTCCCCCACATGTTCAGGTATACACTGAGTGACCATTATCTTATCTCCCTTTACCATGTACAGGAAATATGTAGTTATACAGCGGCAAGGTGGCTTAGTGGTTAGCCTGTCGCCTCTCAGCGCTAGGGATTCCCGGTTCGAATCCCCATCTGGGTGGAGTTTCCATGTTCTCCCCGTGTCTGCGTGGGTCTCCTCCAGGTTCTCCGGTTTCGTCCCACAGTTCGAAAACATGGATCAAGTCAATTGTGTTCTCCAAGTTGCCCCATATAGTTTGTTTGTGTGAGTGAGTGTGTGCCCAGCGATGGATTGGCGCCCTGTCCTGGGTGTATCTGCCCAGCGCCCGAAACGTTCCCCCTGGATGGGCATGGGAAACCCCCCTGCGACCCTAATATATATATATAGGACAAAGCAGAAGATAATGAATGAATGTAGTTATACTATTACACACTTTATCTCTAATAGTTAAAAGTTAGGACACACCTATCATCAGTTTCACTGAATGTAAAGATGGACTTTGTAGTTCTACAATTCCAGACTGTAGTCCATCTGTTTATGTTTTACAGTACATACTGTGTACTCTGTGGTCTAATGCTCAGGAACCCAATAGTGCCCTCACAGAGCAGGTTGGTGCATTATTCCTATCTGTAATGGTATAAGATACACCTCATGATAGACATTAAATTATGTATACTTACCAAACCTACCGGTGGTTGACCCTAACCTGTTGGGGCATAAACGAATAGGCAGGGTAAAGCAATGCTTCTTAATTACCTGGGTCAACCCATGCTCTATGGAGTCTAGGGGTACAGGACACCTGTGTTTGGTGGGTAGTAGGCATAGAAAGGCAAGTAAAGCTAACAATGTTGGTAAGAATGTATGATTTGTGCATAGTTCTAACAAACTAAAGTGAAATGTTACATAGTGTTTGGTAATTGCAGTATTGTGGTGATCAGTATATAGATCCCTATGTGATGTATAGTATACTCCAGGGGTGGAGCTTTCGGTATATAAAGGGGTTACAGCCAGGGGTGAGGGGACTTTGTCATCTGTGTAGATACCCGCACAGAGAGCGTATATAATGACCATAAGCTGTATGACTTTGCGGTCATTGGAATTTCTAAGCTTGTGCAGTAAGAAGCTAGCTTTTTTGTTGGATAATCAGTGCACCACTGTATATATTGCACATAGCTGTTGTAAATACTGTTAATAAAGGTGAAGAGAAAACTAAAATTCTCTTTCCAACGTCTCAGCACCGTGTGCTCCACCTTCATACACTATCACACTATCCCAGCAGTGTCACTGAAGTGGAGAAATGAAACTACAGCAGCACTGCTGCACTAAACCCCCCCTCACCACATCAGTGTTACTGCAGAACTGACAATAAACAATCCACCACCCAAAGGATACCTGCTCCCTGATGGTTTTGAGAAATAGAGAACAGAGAACCAACTGGGGACTAACAACAACAAATAACACAGATGTTCTAGTCTGTCATTTTTATATTAAAAGCTTATATTATTTTATAGTTTTTACTTTAGACACGTGATCTCTTGGAAATGGCTTAAAATTTTAGACTGAAAATGTGTGAAATATATATATATATATATACACACACAAAGTCCATCTATATGGTAAGTAGAGGAAATAGATAATGAAGCAAGAAGGGGGCGTGTCCTAACTTTTGATTGCCTTCATGACAAAACAATTAGTCACGCATTGATCACATTGGAAATAGGACAATTCCACAAATAAGTATCTTTAAAGGCATTAAGAAAACAGCACTAAAACTGTATCACCCTGTATTTTCAATGCATTTCTAAAATTGCATCATTAAAGATATGTAATATATCAGTCTTGTACATTAGAACATTCTGGTGAACCTGTGCATTTAAAATATAATAGTATTCTGTGTATTTACCGGTGTTTAACCCCACAGTGAGCTGCAGTAACACTGATATTTTGAATGCGGGCTATATACCTGTATTATCATAATTTGAATTCCTCTACAGACCAAACCAACATTCAAGCTGACTTAAATAACAAAAAAACATAAATCAGATCTTCATTTACCAGCACGTAACACATCTATTTAGTCTTTATTGTGCAGTTGAGAAATTTAGAACTAAAACACAAAGCCAGGGTCAAAACATGGTGATTATTTCAAGTGCTCTGATCCGTGACGTAGGGATGAGATAATTCATTGTTTATAAAATTGATCATGTTTTTTTTTTTATTGGGTCTGAATATGTTTTTAAAGGGACACTGAATTTAAATGTGAAAACACATTTAAAAAATATTTTGTGTTAATATTCAGCAAAACCCTACATTATCATTTTTTTATTATAAAAAAATACTCAGGGGGCTGAGTGGTTAAGCACAATCGCCTCTCAGTACTCTCAGGTTCGAATCCCCATCTGGGTGGAGTTTCCATGTTCTCCATGTGTCTGCGTGGGTTTCCTCCGTGTTCTCTGGTTTCCTCCCACAGTCCAAAAACATGGATTTAAGGTCAATTGAATGCTCCAAATTGCCCCATATAGGGTGTGTCTGTGAGAGTAAGTGTGTGCCCAGTGCTAGATTGGCGTCCTGTCCTGGGTGTATCAGCCCAGTGCCCAAAATGTTCTCCCCTGGATGGGCATGGGGAACCCCCCGCGACCGTAGTAGAGAATTAAGTGTGTGCCCAGCGATAGATTGGCGTCCTGTCCTGGGTGTATCAGCCCAGCGCCCAAAATTTTCTCCCCTGGATGGGCATGAGGAACCCCGTGACCCTAAAAGAGGATTAAGTGGAAGGTAATTAATGAATGGATGGAAAATAATCGAAATAATTATGATTATTTTTAAAATTAATAATAATCTGTAATCATCTCATCCCTACCATAAAGGAGGTTGATAAAAGTAACAGATCAACTGTCATGATTTGTGCTTTGGGTTTAACACTCAGAAAATAATAAAGTTGACATTACAAAGAGATCCTTTAAACAATCGTCAAAAACTGCACACAAGTATTTTTAAGTGTTGGCACTGAGGCACCCTTCAGTTGCACTAAAATATGATAAAGTTCTAAATGTACTGTCATGAAACGAACTAGCAAAGTCTTTGGCATCACTACGAGGCATCAAAATTACTAAGACAGATCATGAAGCATCTTTTTGTAAATCGAGGCAAAATAAGAACTTTATGTAAAACGTAAATAAAACTCTGAAGTGGATTAAAGTTGACGTGAGTTCAAGTCAAGCTTAAAAAAACCATTTGGTTAAAGTGTTGCGTCTTTTTCATCGTGTTAAATGTAACCAGCAATCAGATGGAGCTAAAAAAAAAAAACATTCAGTTAAAGTGTTGTGATTAAGTGAAGAGAAGTCGTTATAAAGAAATAGAAATATATACACTTTCAGTAAGAAAACTCGTTTAAGTTCCTCTGAGAGAGCGTGTAGTGAGTCAGCTGATCGATCGCTTTTCAATACAAAAGAAAAGAAAAAAAAATCCCATGCACTAAAATATATAGAGATTTATATACCTGAAATTCTGGAAAGCCAACATACCAAAAATATATTAAAAATCTGAATCCTGTGAATCTCTAGTGAAACATCAGTGAGCAATAAAGGGACGAAGTGGAAGAGCAAGAAAAACCGAAGAGAAAACGTCCTGTAAACAGGACGGTATGAAATTATAAAGTCAACAGTAAGTTCGTCGTTTGTGTCCATCAGCTTTAGAACGGGTGTTGTTTGGGTTCTCCGTGTCTTAGTGTAATGAGCAGGATGTTGGACAGAACTTCTGCTTTATTGGTACCAGGGGGTCTTTCGGACCCAGCGCAGAGTAAAGCCCGCATCAGTACGGATCTTGATGGAGGCTGCCTCGGCCTCTCTCACCGTCTCCTTCACGGACTGCATCAGGTTCTGTGCATTGTGGACCAGCATCTCAGTAGCCTTTGGAAATTAGTAGAAATATTATTAATTATTAACATTATTAATTTATTGACATGAAACTTTTTGATTTAATGAAGTCCTTTAATGGTCATAGTTTAGTTAAAAGGTCACATCGTGGTGTCAAAGCCTCGGGTCACTAAACAGCAGCTGGTTGGAAATTAAATATTATGATCATAGAGGAGGGCGGCACAGTGGCTAGCACGTTCGCCCCTCAGCGCTAGGGATTCCCGGTTCGAATCCCCATCTGGGTGGAGTTTCTATGTTCTCCCCATGTCTGTGCGGGTTTCCTCCGGGTTCTCCGGTTTCCTCCCACAGTCCAAAAACATGAATCAAGTCAATTGAATTCTCAAAAATTGCCCCATATAGAGTGTGTCTGTGTGAGTGAGTGAGTGCCCAGCAATGGATTGGCGCCCTGTCCTGGGTCTATCTGCCCAGCCCCCGATGTTCTCCCCTGGATGGGCATGGGGAACCCCACCGTAACCCTAATAGAGGATAAAGCGGGAGATAATGAATGAATGGATCATAGAGGAGGGCGACACGGTGACTAAGTGGTTAGCATGTTCTCCTCTCAGCGCTAGGGATTCCCGGTTTGAATCCCAATCTGGGTGGAGTTTCCATGTTTTCCCCGTGTCCGCTTGGGTTTCCTCCGGGTTCTCCGGTTTACTCCCACAGTCCAAAGACATGGATCAAGGTCAGTTGAATTCTTTAAATTGCCCCATATAGAGTGTGTCTGTGTGAGCGAGTGTGTGTTGAGGTGAAATAATTGTTTATTGTTGATATAAAAGTTTGCATTGCGTTCAACTGGCACGCGATTTAGGTTGTTATACTTCTGCATGTCCATGTGTGTAACAAGCCTGGGTTTACGCGCATGTGAGGAGCCTTCACTGCAGTTCTTACCTGCTCTGATTCCTCCTCGCTGATGTTGGTACGCCCCAGCATTGTGGCTTTTACTGTGGACAGGATCTTCAACTGGGTACTGATTGTGGGGATACGCTCACACACCTGTACACAGAAATAAAGTTACAATTAACAAAACAATGTGAAGTAAAATGTTTATGTAAACATATAAAAATCATTCATACATTCATTTATTCATCATCTGGCGCTTAATCCTTTATTATGATTGTGCCCATTCAGGGGAGAATGTTTCGGGCGCTGGGCAGATACACCCAGGACAGGGTACCAATCCATCAGTGGGCACACACTCCTTTACAGAGACACTCACACAAAAACACTCTATATGGGGCAATTTAGAGCATTCAGTTGATCTTAAATTCATGTTTTTGGACTATGGGAGGAAACCGGAGAACCTGAAGAAAAACTACTTTAATTAACTTTGATATTAATTCATTCATTATCTTTCGCTTTAACCTCTATTAGGTTCGCGGGGGGGTTCCCCATGCCCATCTAGGGGAGAACATCTCGGGCGCTGGGCAGATACACCCAGAATAGGGCGCCAGTCTATCGCTTGGCACACACTCTATATGGGGCAATTTGGAGAATTCAATTGACATTAATCCATGTTTTTGAACTGTGGGAGGAAACCGGAGAACCCGGAGGAAACCCACGGGGACACAGGGAGATCATGGAAACTCCACCCAGATTGGGATTCGAACCGGGAATCCCTAGTGCTGAGAACAACCACTAACAAGCCACCGTGCCGGGTCCTCAGTGCTCAAAGTTTCATTGTTTTTATGCTGTGACCTAGTAATCATTGAAGTCCATCCATCCACCCATTATCTTTCACTTTATCCTCTACTAGGGTTGTGGTGGGGTTCCCCATGCCCATCCAGGGGAGAAAGTTTCGTTCGCTGGGCAGATACACCCAGGACAGTGCGCCAATCTAGCACTGAGAACACACTCACTCACACAAACACACTATACATGGGGCAATTTAGAGAATTCAATTGACCTTGATCCATGTTTTTAGACTTTGGGAGGAAACCGGAGAACCTGGAGGATACCCACGTGGACACGGTGAGAACATGGAAACCACCCAGATTGGAAATCAAAACGGGAATCCCTAGCGCTGAGAGGAGAACATGCTAACCACTAAACTACCGTGTCGTCCAATCACTGAAGTCATACAATGAAAAGATAAGTTTGTTGGAACCTGTAGTAAGTTGGTGCGGATTCGCTTGTCAGTGCACTGCTTGGCCACCTCCTTCGCTAGCCGTGTGACTTCATCGGAGGCTTTGGCGATGTCTTTGGCACACTGGATCAAAGCACGCTTGTTTCCGCTGCCGCCGCGCACCAGACGGGACATCTCAGCCATCAGCAAGGCCATTCGTTTCGCAGCTGCAATAATATCGTTACCCTAAAAGAAACGAGACCAATGCAAAATGATTAATGAAACGTATCAGAACTTAGATTCTGAACAGATCATGTTTCTTAAGTAACCTATGTTGAACTTTAGTGCCAGACTGAAATCCGTACACTGTATGACACACATGGATACAGTCAGCGTTTTTAAAATGTTAGACAAGACAGTGTGTTCATTCTCTCTCTGTTCAGCCATCGCAATTCCATTGTTACGTCATGCTTTATGTGGTATTAGTAACACAAACCTGGAAATAAAGATAATACAACAGAACGTTGATCGATTTCTTTGAAGTCTGTGATAGAAATTATCCATCCATCCATTATCTTCCGCTTTATCCTCTACTAGGGTCGTGGTGGGTGAATCCATGTTTTGACCATGAATCCATGTTTTTGGACTGTGGGAGGAAACCGGAGAACCCGGAGGAAACCCACGTGGACACGGGAAGAACATGAAAACTCCACCCAGATGGGGATTCGAACCTGGATCTCCAGTGCTGGGAGGTGACCATGCTAACCTCTAAGCTACCGTGCCACCCTTATGTAGTTATATATATTTTTTATAATAAGAAATCTCCCAAGTTGTTCGCCCTATACATCATTAGGGCGGCACGGTGGCTTAGTGGTTAGCATGTTCTCCTCTCAGCTATAGGGATTCCCGGTTCAAATCCCAATCCGCGTGGGTTTACGCCGGGTTCTCGGGTTTCCTCCCACAGTCCAAAAACATGGATCAAGGTCAATTGAATTCTCCAAATTGCCCCATATAGACTGTGTTTGTGTGAGTGAGTGAGTGTGTGCCCAGCGATAGATTAGTGCCCTGTCCTGGGTGTATCTGCACAGCGCCCTAGACGTTCTCCCCTGGATGGGCATGGGGAACCCCCACGACCCTTGTAGAGGATAAAACGGAAGATAATGGATGGATGATTATCATTACATTTATAAAAATGTATATAATATAAATATAATTATTATTAATAAAAACATGGTGACCTGGTGGATTCATGGTGACCTTATTCATGGTGACCTTATGTAATGGATAGAAACTGATCCAGTTAAAGAATAAACAAATGAAAGGTTCAGAATGGGATGCACAGGGTCAGGGTCAATTAAAGTCACCACACAGATATTAAGGTCTCATGAATAACGAGTCATTATTATAATAACCAGTTGTCCGTACTGTAGAGCTTAGGTTCACTACCAGGTGAATGTCACAGAGTTCTCTCGTGCCATTTTTTACATGAGTATCCACAGTACTTGGCTTAGCTTGGTCCTTGTCACAATTTGCATTTTTATATCACATCTGCCTTTTAAAGGTGTGTCCTAAACCCATGTTCTTGTAAATAATAGATTATGTTCACATGGAGCTGCACTGCTTTCTCCCTCTATGATTTTCTGTAATCCATAAACCGAAGATGCCTGAAAACATGTCTTTATATTCGATTTAGTCATTTAGCAGGTTCTTTATTCAGTGACTTACAAATGAGAGACCAACACAAGTCAGTAGTTAAAGAGGAACCAGCTGAACTGCAGAATCATCAATCAGATGTGTTTTAGTGGTTTCCTGAGGATGCTGTATGTTTCAGCAGTACAGAAAGAATGAAGAACATCGTTCCACCAATCAGCATTGCGCATCACTAGAGCGCAGTAAACAAGTCAAGGTGGAGAAATAGAACTAAAGCTGCACTAAAACCCCCTCACCACATGAGTGTCACTGCAGAACTGACAATAAACAATCCACCACCCAAATGATACCTGTTCTGTGATGCTCCTGATCAACAGAGAACAGAGAACCAACAGAGGACTAACAACAACAAAGAACACAGATGTTCTGTAATTGTAAAACTACAAAGTCCATCTATATGGTAAGTGGAGGAAATAGATAATGGAGCAAGAAGGGGGTGTGTCAAATGTTTGACTTGTACTGTATGTTAGGTGAAGCTCATAAAATAGTGATTTAATATAGTGATTTTTTTTTGTGTTTACAGTATTACTCTAACAATTATTAATGATCGTCATCATGGTTACAGTCCAGCAGATGTTTTAATATTTTTTTTCTATATAGTGCTTTTTATATTAATATGTTCTCTCACAGCAGCTTTACAATGTTCTATGTCCAAACCCCCAAAGAGCAATCTGAAGTAACAGTGACAAGGAAAAAACTCTCAGTGGTGTTGGAAGAAACCTTGTAATCACCTAAGGACTCCTTGAGTGGCAGACAGATATCCAGCTGTGTGGTAGGGTGTGGTAGTTCAGTAGTTAGGGTGTTGGCCTATCAATCTGAAGGTTGTGGGTTCAAATCCAATGTTCACTTAAAGTTACCAATGTAGCACCTTGTGCAAGACCCTTAACCCTAATTGCTCCAGGGATTCCATATCAACTCTGCACTGACCATAACCTTCAAGTTGAAATACTTGTACGTTGCATTGAATAAAAGCATCTGTTGAATTAGATAAAATGTAACTCATTCATTTCATTATCTTCCGCTTATCCTCTATTAGGGTCGCGGTGGGGTTCCCCATGCCCATCCAGGGGAAAACGTCTCGGGCGCTGGGCAGATAGACCCAGGACAGGGCGCCAACCCATCGCTGGGCACACACTCACTCACACATACACACTCAATTTTTTTTTTTGAGAATTCAATTAACTTGATCCATGTTTTTGGACTGTGGGAGGAAACCGGAGAACCCGGAGGAAACCCACGCAGACACGGGGAGAACATGGAAACTCCACCCAGATGGGGATTCGAACCGGGAATCCCTAGTGCTGAGAGGCGAATGTGCTAACCACTAAGCCACCGTGCCGCCCTAAAATGTAACTATAATGCATTTTTATACTAGGGACTAGGGTCAAAAAGGTACTCCTTGGTGGTACAAGGCGCATAAGGCATGTACCCATCTCATCATTTTACACTAGGGTAGCTCAGTGGCTAGGATGTTGAGCTATTAATCTGAAACTTGTGGGTTCAAATCCCAGGTCCATTAAAGTTACTGATGTGGCTCCTTGAGCAAGACCCTTAACCCTCATTGATCAAGGGATGGTGCATCAACCATGTGTTTGATACCAACCAATTTGATGAATTTCTAAGTATCTTTGAAAAAAAGCATCTGCTAAATCACTGAATGTAAATGTAAAATGTATTCAACTACCTGCTACAGTAGTGTTTTCAAATGACATTGATTAATGCAGGTCACTTTTGATGGCCTAACTCTATGGGATCCCATTTGTGCTCCATCCATCTATTATCTTCCGCTTTGTCTGCTACTAGGGTCGCTGGGGGGGGTTCCCCATGCCCATCCAGGGTAGAACGTTTCAGGCGCTGGGCAGATGCACCCAGTACAGGGCGCCAATCTATTACCATTTGTGCTCCAGCAATCCATTAATGTCCATTAAACGAGCCAAGTTAATGAACTGAATCATCAGAATTAATTGTGTTTTGAATTACAGTACAGGAGTGGAAGACATGCAGATGCCCTTTGTTGCGTTAATACACATGGCCCTAGTGCAGTGATTTAGTTGGTAATAAGAAAAGCAAGTGAGTGACAGGCAGGTGACACGACTTCATCACAGTGAGACCCTGAGTCATTAGGAAACTGTCATCATTGGCTTCACACGTTGGCATAAGCAGAGTGACTGACAGCAAAACCAGCTTCTCTGTAAAACCAGAGCCAAGAGTAGTGCCAAGCAAAAGAAATGAGTAGCGATGGACCTGTGAAGCCAAAATCAGTTCGTCCAAGAAAAAGCACAACAAACTCGTCATTCACTCAGCCGCCACGGGCAACCTCAGCAGCCAATCACAAGAACACTGCGCCCGAAAGTGATGCAGCGGCAGCAGCTGGCTTGAACCTTTCCACAGTCGTCACTGGATGCAAACGGGATGCTGCAGCCCCTCGAGGCCCGGAAGCACAAGTACCTTACTGGACCACTTGCGAGCTTCCTGGTGCAGCGCCTGGGCAGCAGCCAGCATGGGCTGGTTAACGGGCTGATTGGAGGGCATTAAGAGCAGTTCGGGCTCGTAATCATCCTCGTTGTCTGTGAACTCGTCTTCATCGTCTATATCTACATCCGCCACAGCGGGCACAAAACGCTCGTCTGTCACTTCGGGCTGGCGGGGAAGGGAGGTAGGGGGGAGGAAGGAGTAAAAGAGGGGAAGTGGTGTAAAAAAAAAAAAAAAAAGAGGGATAGTTAGTACAAGAGAAGCTAGATTGAGATCTAGAAGAGAGGACAGATGAGGACAGGCGAGGAATGAGCCAGGAGACACAGGGTTTTAGGGAGAGGGGGCATTGTGGTCCTGTGGATAAGCTAGCAGGAATGTTACATCATTAAAACGGTTATATCATCATCCTGCATAATGATTAAGCAACGCAGGCAACTAGTGTGAGGGTCGTCGCACCGCAGCAGTACCTTAGTGGCTCTAGATCTGGATTATAGTTAGATTATTTCCTCTTGGGTTAGGTTTCTGCAGATTAAATTAAAGATCTGGACATATGAATGTACATGATCGACACCAATGTCAAGCATCTAAACACATTAATACGATGCATTATTCTATTCCTACAATCATATTTCTTGCTGCTAGATGCTAAGCTGTGTAGTCACATGGTCTCCACATACCAGCAGTGGTAATTATGATTCTATAGGCTATTATGGTATGGATAACCAGAAGTAGTTTCTTTGTTATGTCCAAAATCAGTTTTATATCCAACGTCAACATTTTTATTCGTATAATACGTTTATAGATATAACTGCACAATCAGCATGTTCTCCTCTCAGCACAAGGGATTCCTGGTTCGATTCCCAATCTGGGTGGAGTTTCCATGTTCTCCCCATGTCCACGTGGGTTTCCTCCGGGTTCTCTGGTTTCCTCCCACAGTCCAAATACATGGATTCAGGGTAGATTCCATTTATTAATTCATTATCTTCCGCTTTATCCTCTACTAGGTCCCCCATTCCCATCCAGGGGAGAACATTTTGTGCGCTGGGCAGATACACCCAGGACAGAGCGCCAATCGATCACTGTGTACATACTCACTCACAAAGACACACACAAATACACACTATATGGGGCAATTTAGAGCATGTAATTTACCTTTAATCCATGTTTTTGGACTGTGGGAGGAAACCCACATTGACACGGGGAGAACATGGAAACTCCACCCAGATTGGGATTCAAACCTGAATACCTAGTGCTAAGAGGCGAACATGCCAACCACTAAGCCACCGTGCCGACCTGGATTCAAGGTAAATTGAATGCTTCAAATTGCCCCATGTAGAGTGTGTTTGTGTAAGTGAGAGTCAAATCAAAATGTTCATAACAAAGGAAAACCGGCAGCAGGGTCAGAGCAGCTAAGGCTCTTTGATGCACTAGTGGAGTAATGGCTGGCCCACGTAGTCTGATCCAACAGACAAGTTACTGTATATATAATGCCGGTTCTGATAGAATACACAGTGTTCCTTTGTGCACACTTTGGGGCTGCATAGCCGAGACCAGTCAAAGTGCATCAAACATATTTAGAAATAAAAATGTTGACGTTGGATATGAAGTTCAAAATTGGATGGATATACAAAAGAAACTACTTATAGATATCAGATTAGAGAAGTATACCACTGCTTTATAGCCACAGAGCAGTCATGGTGCTCATGCTGACCACTGTCCATCACAGAAACATCAGATCTGGGTCATGGAGCACTGAAAGAGGGTGGCCATGTCGCTGGATGGGTGCTTTTTTATGAAACACATGCTGCTTGGGGGTAACCTTGGGGTGCTGCCACCTATATGCATGTAAAAGTGGTCAAAATGTTGTACCTGGTCAGTATATATATATATATATATATATATATATATATATATATATATATATATATATGAAGAACATGTACCACAATTATTGTCCTTCCTCTTCACATTTTACACTTTAGTTTAAGTATTTTTTTTTGTATGTATTATTTTAATCAGCTGTTCTCTTTCTATGTATTTTTATTTATTCATTCGTTCAGAAACACACACAAACACACATACTATATGGGGCAATTTAGAGCATTCAATTCATCTTTATTCCATGTCTCTGGACTGTGGAAGGAACCCGGAGAAACCAGTGGAAACCCATGCAGACTAGGGGAGGACGTGGAAACTCCACCCAGATTGGGATTCGAACCAATTGCGAAATTGCCCTTATATTTATGCCTTCCCAATTACTGTCCTTCTTAAGAAAAGACCATTAATAGCTTGTAAAAGTTACACTAAGTTCCACTGAATTGTGAATTGTAGTGAGACTGACTAAGCATTTGTGTCAACTCATATACAAACCTCAGTCAAAATAGGAAGTCATGCATGCATTACTGCTTTAAAGGTTCCTCTATTTAATCTGAACTGATTTGGATGTAAATAACTGTGGTACATGTGGTTCTTGTTAAAAAATAAATAAGAAAAAGATTTATTATCATTCATGAACTGTGGGATTAAGCTAATATACAAAAACGTTTTACACATCTTTACCAGAAATGCCAGTAACTGTGAAGGCTCTTTATATGCATCACTTTTAATGTCACTTACAATATTTTGTATTTGTTAATTAAACAATAATGAGGATTTCCCTCCCTCTAAAGAAACAACAAAAAAAAAGCATTATTAGGGTACAGGGGTTAGATATTAATGAATTAATTAAAAGCATGCAAACACTTCGTTTAGATGACAGTTTCCATGTATTTACTGAAATTGGAATCATTTGAGGGGCTTCTTTTAAATTTCAAGTTTAAAAGATGAAATAATAAATAAATCAATCTGATCTTCATGTTTTCTGCAGTTTAGGTCATGTCTAAATCCGCTGCCACACCCTGCAGTACGAAGAATGTGTAACACATCTATAGAGCTTTTTTTTCCTCTTTTTAAATCATTTTCAGAACTGTATCAGAACTTTTTTTGTTATGTTTTGAAAATGTAAGGTAACGTGTATATTATATATACATATATATTGCTCCGTCTGAAACAATCCACCTGTCGTTAAATATTTTTGTCGTTACATCTCAGATAGATAAATCGTATGGACACGCATAAAATATATATTTTTTTAAATCACAAACAATAACCTCATAAAGTTGCAAATTATATAGAAAATAACACTCGCCAAAAATCCTGATTAAATCCAGATTATTTGCACAAAACCCATCTTCCTTATTTCAAAAAACAATTTTATCAGTAGTAATAAGAAGTTTTTTTTCTTTTTCTAAGTTTTCAAATCTAAAGCTGAAAGTCGATTCCTATTTCCCCGGCATAAGTTTTCATTCTCTATAAATATGTGCTTAACCGATGGACAAGGGCCTTGGTATCACCAACTCAAAATCTGATTGGTTAAAGCAACATAAAAAGTATTTTATGATACCGGGCCACAGAAAATCGACCTTGCGTAGATTATTTGACCCTGGCAAAATTAAATGAATGACAAAATACACGTCTGGAAGCAGCACAACCGGAGAAAACGTTATGAAAGGAAGTGGACAGACTTTTCAAAAACCCTTTTCAAAAAATTTAAATATCTACTTTTATATTTGTATAATTTTTTGCACAAATATGTGTCATTTTTTTCTAACTAAGAATTCTGGAGCTGCAAAAGACAATTTACCCACCGACTCAATAGGTCACCCAATGATGATAATGATGATAATAATAATAATAATAATAATAATAATAATAATAATAATAATAATAATACAATGTCATGTCTCATGGTGTCTGCATTCTCATGCGTTGTCTCATGTTTGCATTCATCATCAGTGAATTTCTTCTTGGAAATGAATGTAAAATGTCTGCTTGCACTCTGATGCAGCTCACCTTACTAGACCACTTGCGTGCTTCATCGTGTAGTTGCCTGGCAGCCACCATCATCGGCTCACTGACCATCTCTCCAGCCTTCTGCTCAGGAAATTCCTCGTCTTTCTCCTCAGGAGGAGGAGGTCTAGGAGGAGGCACCTCTCCCTCTGGAAGTGGAGGTTTAGGTGGAGCCTGGTCATCATGAACCTGTTGCACACAACAGAAACAAAAAGAATACTGATTATTTTACATCTCCTACTGCACTCAATGCTGCACCCTTTAAATATTTAGCTTGTTTAATTTAAGGCTCTGAGTTTTTTTCTTTACATGAACTTATTTAGTCAGATTTATTGTAAAGTAAATGCAGTTGGAATTTCAAGCATTTTCAAGCACTTCAAAATTCCAGCACTTTCCAGGACTGGAAAACAGAACGTTAAAGTTCAAAATGTCCCTGTGTTTGGTATTTGTTATTCATTTAGTTAAGTTTTGATCAAAAAAATTAAATGTGCTACATGCCTAGTAAAATGTAAAATTTTTTAAATAGATTTTGTCCAATCTGAAATGCCATGATTAAATGCCGAATTTGAAAAATTTCCAAATGCTCAACATGAGGCTTAAGTGCAAAACAATAAGATTGAGAAACAGCTTCATACCAGAAGCTGAAAGACTCTTAAATTCCATCTAACCTAACAGTCAGTCCTCACGGAATCTTTGGAGTCTCGATGAGTCCTTGAAACAGCAGCTTGTAGCAGCTTTATTAGGCGACTACTCAGGTATGTTAGCTGTAAACCCATTACTGTCATTAACGGCAAAAAACAATAAATAGTGATGTCCAGCAAGCAGAAAAAAAAATTTAAGGACACTAACATGAAGCTGATCCAGATCTGGTGGAGGAGGAGGGAAGTCAGGCTCCTGAGGCTGGAAGGCCTCTCTCACTTTGCCCACAGCGGCCAGAATTCTGTAGCCTGAGTCCAGAAAGCTTTTTTGAAGAGCTGCTCGACAAAAAAAAAAAAAAAAAAAATGTAGTTAGCTGCCAAATAATACTCAATTTGAAACCTAAAGTGGCTACAATACGCAGATACGGTTCTTTACCTGGATTTTGAATATTTCCAGCGACAGCCTTGGCGTCCATAACCATGGGTGGGATGGTTTTGCTCAGTTCGTCGGAAGCTGCTTTCACCATCTCTCTGAATTTTGGGTCTTCGGAGTTCTCTACTTCTCTCTTAGCCACCAGCAGTATCCTGTTAGCTCGTCTGGCAATGCTGGTGGCCCCGGCGACCAGCATTTGAGGCTGGACGTTGGCCATAGCCACCCGGCATTTATCGATGTCTTTTTTAATTGCTTCTTCGGAAGCATCCAGGAGGGATTTAGTGTCGATAGCTTCATCCACCAATCCTATCATAGGGAGAAGGTTAACTGTGGCTTTTTTCAGTTATTAAAGATCAATAATTCACACATCAAAGAGAGTCATCAGCTTATGGTTGAGGAAGCCTTGAAATCTGAACGTCCCCAGTTCAATTCCTGGTCCCACCAAGAACTATGGCCGAAGTGCCCTTGGGCAATTTGGAAAAGGCACCCATCACCCATTGTTCCCCAGCCCATGTACAGGGCTGCCCACCGCTTTACTCAGTGTGTGTACATGTGTGTAATGCGTGTGTTTTAATGCACGGATAAGTTAAATGTGTAGGAAAAATTCCTTTGTGTGTAAAAAAAACAGTAGGCATAATATATATATATATCACTTTTATCAATAGATGGCTTCAATAAAGCCTGTTGTGGCAGTTGGGTTATAAATTGTGTTCTGTAATATGGCCACTAGATGACATTGTTGGATTCTACTAGAAACTGGTAACCTGTTACTCAGCGATTTTAAAAACTTGATTACATTACCTCACAAAAAAACAGATTGTTAACAATTTTGTTTTCAATTCACATGGTTCAATTCCTGGTCCCACCAAGTACTATCGCTGAAGTGACCTTGAAAAACTTGGGAAAGGCACCCATCACGCATTGTTCCCCAGCCCTTGTACAGGGCTGCCCACCGGTTCACTCAGTGTGTGTACATGTGTGTCATGTGTGTGTTTTAATGCACGGATATGTTAAATGTGGAGGACAAATTCCTCCCATGTGTAAAAAAAACAGTAGGCAAAATATATATCACTTTTATCAAAAGGAAAGTGAAGTATATCTATTTAAAAATAACTGCTGAAAACACACATATATATGCACAATGCGGCTAACACCACTAGTGGGCCACCTGCATGCTTCCCTCCCAGAACTTGAATGTGTATTTTCTTGTATTTATTGTAATTCTTGTTTTGTAAAAGCTATTTGCACACATGCACTTTATGTTGTGTTGTGTAGTTGCTGTTCTGTGTAGCACCTTGTTCCTGGGGAACGTTATTTCGTTCCACAATATACTCTACACCACTTAGATTGTTGGAATTGCAAATAAAATACTTGAAAGTAAATGTCAATATACCAGTCATTTTCTCAATGTTGTCAATCCACTGATTTTTCATGGTCTCAAAATGTTCGTACGCTGCCTGGTTCCCAGGGTTTCGGAGCAAAATACGTGCAGCAGAGGTGACCTGTGAGGGACAATAAAATACAAAACAAAACAAGCTTAAAATGTGTCTGATCTTCGGATAACTACACATAAAGTAGAGGTTGTTGTTATTACCATTAATGGGTAGTCCCGGTCCTAAAATCTGATTGGCTGAGCCGTCTTTTTAGCCATGACATTAATGACAATAACACACACCTCTGAACGCTCAACATTAATATCAATGTGTGATATACAATACATTATTAACATATCCTGATGAGCATTAAGCCTGTTATGACTTTTAATAAAACTAATGAATATAAGACATAAGACAATTTGGGGAATTCAATTGACCTTGCTCCATGTTTTTGGTGTCTGAGGAAACCAGAGAACCCAAGGAAAACCCAGGTGGACACGGGGAGAACATGGAAACTCCACCCAGATTAGAATTTGAACCGGAAATCCCTAGTGCTGAGAGGAGAACGTGCTAACCATGCCACCCTGGATAGTAAACAGATACAGCACTGTTCAAAGCACTGTTCACTTCATCAAAGAACACTGTGTTTGAAACCATTAAATAAACCAATCAGCACCCCAGTGAAGTGGTCATGAATATAAAATGGCTCCAAACATAAATGGCTCCAACAAAGCCTGTTGTGGCAGTTGGTTATAAATTGTGTTCTGTAATATGGCCATAATATGACATTGTTGGGTTTTACGAGAAACCGTTATCCTGTTACTCTGCAATCAACATTCATTTTAAAAACTGGACAAGATTACCTCTCAGAAGACCAGATTGTTAACAATTTTGTTTTTAATAAACACATTTATGAATCAAACCTTGGCAGCATAGTGGCTTGGGATTCCCGATGCTAGGGATTCCTGGTTTGAATCCCAATTTAGGTGGAGTTTTTATGTGCTCACCGTGTCCGTGTCGGTTTCCTCCGGGTTCTCCGGTTTCCTCCCACAGTCCAAAAACATGGATCAAGGTCAATTTAATTCTTCAAATTGCCCCATAGAGTGTGTTTGAGTGTGCCCAGTGATTGGTGCCCTATCCTGGGTGTATCTGCCCGAAATGTTCTCCCCTGGATGGGCATGGGGAACTCCCCGCGACCCTAATAGAGGTTAAAGTGTAAGATGTTGGATGGATGGATGGATCAAACCTATTTTTTTTTTCATTAAAGTGTGTTTGTAACTGTTTTATAAAAACAATAAGACACTTTGATCTTGTGTATTATTGTGACTAAATCATGGGAAGGTTGTATAACTGTACTCTGGTACGTGTCAGCCCTAATATAACACCTTTTTTTTTTACCTTTTTCCTGTGATTTATTTACAACAATGGACAACCTCTCATATTTTATTGCTTATTGTGAACTCTTACACGTACCTGAGGTGTTAGCTCCCTAGCTGATTTCACAGTTGCCTGGATCCCTTCTACTGTGCTCTTATTGGCTGTTCCAACTGCAGCTGCTTTCTCTGCTGTAGCCCCCAGCCTGTTAGAATGGTTCTCAAAATTAGAAGCTCGTTCGTCGAAGACCTGTGAATCCAAAGATGACAAATAGTCAAAATCATTGTCCAGTCTTAGACTTGATACCATGAACGAATAGGGAGGTCTGGGCCTCTTTGCTTAGGCTGCTGCCCCTGTGACCGGGAACCGGATAAGTGGTGGACAATGGACAGGTGGATGGAAAACTCTCAATCACTTCCAGTTTTGGGTTACCTTCAGACTCCAAGTGTCAAACCTACACTAGTAATTATAAAACTTACCAAACATATATTTTTATATTTTGAATATTATTGTTACAGAATGTTTTTGATGTAGCACATTCTGACTCACACAGACACACACACACCGCACAAAATATTTGGCTATTTAGAGCAGCCAATTCACATTGAATCCACAGGTGTTTTTAAAAAAAAACACCAAGTGACCAATTGCATGTATATAAATGTTTACACAAGAAAGCTAGACTGGCTAGTGTGTATACACTAAACACCCAAGGGACTAGTATATATATATATATATATATATATATACACACACACACACACACACACATACGCACACAGAAACATACAATATTGTGCCAAAGGGGCACACAGGTGTGAAAACATGCTGAAAATATTATTAATAATTGTGTGTTTTCATCGAATGAAGACATAAGGACGTGTGATGAATGTGAATTTGCCCTCACCTCATCTCGGTTTGGGGCCTCAGGTGGAGCAGTAGCTGCCACAGCCAGAAGTTTGATTGGCGTTGTTGTATCACTGAACACATCAGACACTTCTTGCGTCATAGCTTCTTGCATCTTTGCTTTTAAATCCTGAAAGCAGAATAATGCATGGCATAAGACTTTCAGCACATTATATACATCATACAACAGAAAAGTGAAAATAATAAGATAAGATAGACCTTTTTTTGTCCCACAATGGGGAAATTCACAAATACATTTTTCATATGATACTGTATAACATTGGGGTTAAAAGTAATGAGTGATGTTAGGATGAGCCAGAAGATGGCACTGCAGCAAAACTGTTTGCTAACAGAGTTCACAGCAACAGCTGTCTTTACACTTCAGGACCCAACCCTATATCTGATGGTCTTACTTTCAGAGCATCGAGAAGCTGAGCAGCTACAGCACGACCCTGAGGACTTTCTCCCTCTCCACGTGCAGCAAGTTCACACAACTGCAGCATCAGCTGCTCCGCACGCTCACACTTCCCCAGCAGCTCCTGCCGGTATGGCCCAGGCAAAGAGTTAGCCAGCCTACGACCCTCCGCAATTAGCCCACGGATCGCGGCCTGACCTAATACAGAAAAAGTGATACAGATCCAGATTAGATACAGAAAGTACCGTAATGACGGTGTGATTTTTAATTTATCGAACAAAAAAAAAAAAACAAAAGAAGCAAGTCTTCAGTTTAATTCATTTTAAGGTCACATTAGGGTCAGTGTAATTCATTTTCATTTATTTATTTGTTTCCATCATATTCCCACCAGTTAAATACACCAGCAGGGGTTCCAGATTCATTGTCAGGGTAATACATGAAGTTAAAAAGATAAATAAATTAAAAATGTTGAAATAAATTCACTTCATTTTATTATCTTCCACTTTACTGTACTATACTGTACTAGAGTTGCAGGGGATTCCCCACACCTATTCACGGGAGAACGTTTTGGGCGCTGGGCAAACACACACACAGCACAAAATATATGGCTATTTAGAGCAGCTTATTCACCTTGAATTCATGTTTTTGGACTGTGGGGGGAAACCAGAAAACCCATAATAACCCACACGGACACAGGGACAACATGGAAACTTCACCCAGATTGGGATTAGAACCTGGATCCCCAGCGCTGAGAGACGAATATGCTAACCACCAAGCCACCATGCCGCCCGAAAATGTAAAATTAAATCTAAAAAATACAAAATAAATAATTTGCAGTATTCTGGTTTTTAAAATTAGTATATAGAACAGGGTGGTATGGTGGCTTAGTGGTTAGCACCTTCTCCTCTCAGCACAAAGATCCAGGTTTGAATTCCAATCTGGGTGTTCCCATGTTCTCCCCGTGTCTGTATGGGTTTTCTTCGGTGTCCCTGGTCCCACAGTCCAAAAACATGGATTCAAGGTGTATAAAAAATTTTATGAAAAAAGAATGAATAAAATATAGAACTTTCTTAAATTCTCTGCTTTGAACTTTTCAAAAGATTCTAAAAATAATAAGTGTAACAAACACAAACTGAATTTAAACTGACGAGAGTGTGCCAAAAGTTTATAGTATATATATATATTTTTTTTTGTCTCTAAAACCCCTTTTTTAATTAAAGATTAGATTTTTATCAGGGCGACATGGTGGCTTAGTGGTTAGTACGTTCACCTCGTAGCACTGGGGATTCCCGGTTCGAATCCCAATCTAGGTGGAGTTTCCATGTTCTCCCTGTGTCCACGTGGGTTACCTCAGGGTTTTCCGGTTTCCTCCCACAGTCAGTTCAGTCCACAAACATGGATCAAGGTAAATTGCCCTATACAGTGTGTGTTTGTGTGTGTGTCTGTGTTCTACACTGTTGATGCTGCCGGGCCGCTCAGGGATGATGAGCCCCACTGAGATTTTTTCCTTAAAAATAACATAACAGGGAGTTTTTTCTTGCTACTGTCGCTTTAGCTTGCTCTTTGGGGGTTTAAAGGCTTATAACACTGTTTTCTATCAATAAATAAAACTTGTGAGTGTACCCAATGATGGATTGGCACCCTGTCCTGGGTGTATCTGCCCAGCACCCAAAACCATAATGTGCACCTATAAGGTATTAAATAGACATTTGCCTCAGTGATATTAATAAAGACTTAACAACAAACACATATTTAACCATTGTCTTTTATTTTGATGCCCAGTAGTGGCCCAGAGCCGAAGCGCTTAGACTTTGTTCCACACAGCTGAATCAGTCATTTAATATGTCTGTGTCATTTTCCAGAGCATGTAAACAATCCAACAGTATAACCTCTTTCATTATCGCACAGATGGCAAATCATTAACTGCAGCCGCAGACAGATACCAAAGCTCTGCGATGAGAACTTGGAATGAACTCATATCAACCACCACCATGACGCCATCTTCCAGTTTTATACACATCTAAAATTTATTCATTACGGTCATTCCAGGGGAGAACTTTTCGGACGCTGGGGCAGATACACCCAGGACAGTGCGCCAATCTATTGCTGGACACATTCACTCACACAGACACACACAAACACATACTATATGGGGCAATTTGAAGCATTCAATTTACCTTGAATCCATGTTTTTGGACTGTGGGTGGAAACCAGAGAACCCGGAAAAAACCCATGCAGATACGAGAACGTGGAAACCACCCAGATTAAAATTCAAACCGGGAATTCCCAGTACTGAGAGTCGAACGTGCTAACCACTAAGCCAATGGATTAAAATTCAAGTCCGATTTCTCTGCAGCATACACAGATCAAAAAGTTCACATCAGTGGGGCAGTCGAAAGCTGGTGGTTAAGGAACCAGCCTTGAAACCTGAAGGTTAAAGTGCCCTGGGGCAAGGCACCTAAACCCAATGGCTCCCTGGGTGCCATATAAAGATTTTTTTTTTTTTACAAAATAAGTAAAATACATAGGGAGAAAAAAAATAATAAAGTGGTTAGCATGTTCACCTCTAAGCCTTAGGGATCCAGGTTCAAATCCACATCTGGGTGGAGTTTCCATGTTCTCCCCATGTTCACATGGGTTTCCACTAGGTTCTCGGCTTTCCTCCCACAGTCCAAAAACATGGATTCAAAGTTAATTGAGTTCTCCAAATTGCCCCATATAGTGTTCTTTTGTGTCTGTGTGTGTAAGTGAGTGTCCCAGCAATAGATTGGCACTCTGTCCTGGGTGTATCTGCCCAGCGCCCGAATCATTTTCCTCTGGATGGGCATGGGGAACCACCGTGACCCTAGTATAGGATTAAGTAGAAGATAATGAATGAATGTATAGATGGATGGATAACAGGAAGCCTACCTACGCCACGGTCATCCACACTGGGATTGTTAATCCAGCGCTGTGCTTGCTCCATCTTGCCTTCCAGATTAACGGCAGCTTTGGCTGGACGCATATTGGCCACAGCGCGGTTGGTTTTGGCCTGAAGGTTTTGCAAGGCAGTGCCGATCTGTTTGGCCAGCAGCCTGGCTTCAGGGGTATTTCCTTTACCTCTGACAAATTAATAACATATAATAAACTTTATAATAAACCCAAACACTCATGCACACACTTTTGTACAAGTTGCTAGCTATACAGCATTTACATCACAACACACTTAAAACAACTAACTTTTAAGAGTTTTAAAGCACATACTGTCTTCGGAGTTCTGCCAGCTTGGCTGTGAGGCCGGCGATCTCACTAACAGAGCGCAGAATGTCATCGCGCTCTTTAGGGTCCTCGCACAGATCAGCGATTCGTTTGGCCTCTGCCAGCAGAGCTCGGATGTTTTCCTCTCCTTCGGGACCACCATTAGGATCAGCAAGCCAGCTCTGTTCAAACACACCAGATAAACCAAACAAATCTTAACAACATACATCTCCCAACCAACTTTTTAAAAGATCGGGGGATCATCAAAATTCCAAACATGATATTATGCTATATTAATTTCACTTTTTTAGTGAACTGCAAGGTTCATTAGGTCAAATTGTCCAAAAAAAGTCATATCAGGATAAAAAGCATCACCACCATCTGGCATTAATTCTAATTTTAATTCAGGGCAGCACGGTGGCTTAGTGGTTAGCACGTTCGCCTCTCAGCGCTAGGGATTCCCGGTTCGAATCCCCATCTGGGTGGAGTTTTCATGTTCTCCCAGTGTCTGCGTGGGTTTCCTCCGGGTTCTCCGGTTTCTTCACACAGTCCAAAAACATGGATCAAGTCTATTGAGTTCTCCAAATTGCCCCATGTAGAGTATGTTTGTGCGAGTGAGTGTTGACCAGCGATGGGTTGGCGCCCTGTCCTGGGTGTATTTGCCCGGCGCCCGAGACTTTTTCCCCTGGATGGGCATGGGGAACCCCCTGCGACCCTAATAGAGGATAAAGCGGAAGATAATGAATGAATGAACTTTAATTCATAAATGCATTTATTGAAAACAAAATCGTTAATACACTGGTCTTCCGGGATGCATTATTCCAGTTTTAAATAGTCCGTCTATTAAATAAATAAATAGTCATCAAGCGGCCAAATTACAAAAAAAAAAATTGAATTTAAATTTACAAATAAAAAAAAAAATAATAATTAGGAAAATAATGTATTGTATAACACGCACTGATAAGAATGCGTGTTATTGTCAATAATGTCACGGTTGGACAAATGGCTTAACTAATCAGATTAAAGGACTGAAACTACACATTTTATAATAAGGCAATAGAGATGAGAGGGTGTGCATTATTATGAGTAAATCACATGAAAGGGGTGTTATTATAACAGACACGTAGCGGTGAGCCATTACAAACACACACTATAAAGTGTATTAAAAAAAAACAAGATTTGCATTTATTTATAACAAAATCATTAATAAACTGTTTTTCCGCAATGTAAATGTTTTTTTTTTTTTGTTGAAAATTGATCACTTAAAGACAGGATACCAATTTTTCTAACAATAAAAATAATTCCATCTAGTGGCCATATTACAGGACGCAATTCATAAACAACAGCCACCACAGGTTTATTGTTTATCAGGAATCGGCTCGCTGTTAATATTAATCCTTATTTCCATTAATGATTTGAAATAATGTATTGTATATGATGGATTAATACAAATATGAAGCGCTCAGAGGTGTGTGTTGTTTTTAACAATGACCCAGTTGGACGAACCGCTTAGCCAGTCAGATTTAAGGACCGGAACTATTCGTTTTATAAACATCTATAATCCACTAATTGAATAAATTAATTCTGCCATTGTTTTGACGTAGTGCTCAAATGAGGCAGAGTCAGTGAAGCACGTGAGGTGATGGGGTTAACTGAAGCTCATGTTTGGGTTAATTGTTTGTATGTCAGCAGGCTTTAAAATGAAGTGTGATTGAGAACAGCGAGGAGAAAATGTTATCCTTCATGTTTAATTACCTCATGTTTGGGTCGGACACATCCTGGCTCTGATTTTTCTCGTGTCCTGGGATGTGACATTTAGTTAGACAGAATGTGCCAGAATCAAACATGAGTTTATTGAACTTGTTGGCCTGACTGGTGGAACTGCAAGTGAACTGATGGCATCACCGGCACTGCCAGCCTGGACACCAGTGCCCCCTATTGGATCCTGGTGTTATCATTTGTCATTTGTGCAGATCTGGTGGAGCTATGTGTGTGTATTGTTTTCTTTTCTGGTAAATTTGTTCTATTTGGTTCAGCTGTGTTTCCCGTCATGTGACTAGCCTTATATCTTTCTCAGTGTTTAGTATGGAAACATTTTTTTATGTTATGTTTATGTCGTGTCGTGTCGCTGTTTTCACCCAGTGTCTTCTGCATTAAAGAACTCTTTTGAAACACCTAAAGAATACTTGTTTTGAAACACATTGTAACTCCCGCACTTTCTGTTTATAGAGAGGGATGAACAATCTATCGATTCTCTGTATGTTGTAGATATGTGATGGAATTGATAAAGTATCATTGTATCTATGCCTGCATAGGTTTTTTTCCTGCTTCTGCCACATTTTAAATACAAGCTGGTAGGTAAATTTAAAACTATTTTTTGACCCTACGTTTGTAATTGTTCCTGTCAGGAAATCCTAAATCAATAAACAAGAATAGACAGCAATGTTTTCTTTTATTTCTCACACAATTCTGACAGTGAATAAATGTCTTCTATAGGAACTGTAGCTCTGACGTCACATTGCTATTCAGCAGACTGCTTGTTACGTCGTCATGCTGTTCTCTAATTTCAGCTTCTTGCTCTTTTACTGTGCTTTGATCTAAAATCATGACACATGACGCCTTAGCCAGGAATCATTATAGCTGCTGTATTCAGTTTCCTGCTCTTTGCACAGATGAATCTCACCAAACAAAAATCATTATTTAATAATCTTATACGGTTTATAATTGTCCCGTCAACCCACATCATCATTATAACCATGATTCATTAAGAGAATTTCTTAATATTTCCTTCACATTTAATTTTACAGTTATATGGTACAAGAAAACACAAACAACACTAGGGCAGTTGTAGGCCTGGGGTTAAGGATCAACCTGAAGGTCCCCAGTTCCTCCTGCGAAGTAATATGACTGAAGTGCCTTTGGGCAAGGTACCTAACCCCTATTGTTTCCCGGGGAGTGTATACAAGACTGTGCAACGCTCAGGGCACATGTGCTCACTTCACTCAGTGTGTGTTTGTGTGTTTCACTAAATAGATAGAGCAGTTGAGGGCCTGGGGTTAAGTAACCAGCCCTGCATCCCAGGTTCGATTCCTGGTCCCATCAAGTACTATAACTGAAGTGCCCTTTGGCAAGGCATCTAACCCCAATTGTATATATGTGTGTGTGTGTGTGTGTGTGTGTGTGTGTGTGTGTGAGTTTCACTGCATGTATAGGGACGGTAATCAGCCTGTGTTTAAGGCAAACAGCCTTGCAATCTCAAGGTCCCTGGTTCGATCCCGATCCCACCAAGTACTGACTGAAGTGCACTTGGGCAAGGTACCTAATGCTGATTGCATTCCAGGGGTTTGTGTGTGTGTGTGTGTGTGTTTCACTGCACAGATAAGGACAATCATAGGCCTGTGTTTAAGGAACCAGCCTTGCGACCTGAAGGTCCCCGGTTCGATTCCTGGTCCAGGACCCTTGAGCAAGGAACCTAACCCCAATTGCTTGTCGCGCACCATGTACAAGACTGCCCACTGCTCCGGGCATGTGTGTTCACCTCATTTAGTGTGTGAATACAGTATGTGTGTGTTTCACTGCACAGATGGGTGAACGGATGGACGGAGGACAAATTCTTCTGTGTGTAAACTCTGTAGGCAAAATAGATCAGAGAGACAATTTCCTAATCAAGTATTTTCATTTCGTAAAGGCAGTTTTGAAGTGGAAAATGCCATAATGCCATGTCTTATTTCCTAACATATAAAGCAGTGGTTATATAAATAATGTTTCTTTGCTACTGAGATACAACAGCCTTTTAATGTCTATATTTGTCCTCTGAGTGCCACAAAGCCTATGCAGTCAATAATGTATTGTAAACTTCCAGGGCTTCGGGTTGCATAAAGGTCTGGGGTTAGTTATTACTGTATTGGTTTTGAGAATGTATGACATTTTTCGCCAGTTATTACATTATTGGCTGCTGCAGGGCCTCATTACTACTGCTTTATTCTGTTTCCTGTCTTCTAAGACGTAGCTCCCAAAACAAACAAGTTATCTAATCATTCCATTATAGCCATTACAGCCCTCAAAGCCATTCCAAAGATGATCCATTTGCAAGGGAGAATTTCCCAATGTCCTTAAGAAGTAAATTGAATCTTTCAGTCACATGGCACGAGCAACATGTGCCTCGGTGCCCACTGTAGTGATCTGTTTTGTGAAAATTATACACACAGCAAATAATGCAATAAAGAAAATAATGCATGTGCCAGTGCCGTTTGCTCAGCCAAGGCCAGAGTTACTTTCATCGTCATCATCAGAGATTTCAGCGGATGTTCTTTAGATCATGGAAACTTTATTTCAGATCATTTACATTGCTGTAAATGGGTTATGGGTTATGATCCCTTTAAGTCTTTAACCTTCAGATTTAGAACATGTGTCAGATTATATTCTTTCACACAGTAATCATTATTTTGGTTTTATTAAATCATACAGGTTTAACAGTAAATTCTAACATTAGTTTATATTTAAATTACATTTAAATTTAGTCATTTAGCCAATGATTTTATACAAAGCGACTTACAGATGAACAACACAAGTCAGTAGCTAAGGAAAAAACAGCTACACTGAATAATTATCAAACCTAATCATCATCCTATCCCTCAAGTGAATTAAGTTCTTGAGAAAGAGATGTGTTTTGAGTTGTTTCTTGAAGATGCTAAGTGAAGGCCTTACAGACAGTGTTGGCAAGATGGTAGCTAAATTATGAAAAATACAGTGTAAGAATTAACACCACAGTGATGTTGAATCACCAGGTGACATTCTTCACTAGAGTGAAGTGAACGAGTTGTAGTGTATTTTGGAAATATAGAGTGAAGGTAAGAGGGGGCAGATCCAGAGATTGTCCTGTAGATCAGAGTTAGTGTCTTGTACTGAATACAGCAGCTACAGAGAGCCAATAAAGAAAGAGTAATATAGTGACATGAGATCACTTGGGCTGGTTGAACATAAATCAGGCTGCAGAGTTTTGAATCAGTTGTAGAGGCCTGATTGCCAACTCACTCACCAACAAAGTGAGTGAAAGCTAGCCCTTGTTCACATTAAGGTCAGGGCAGCCACATCCGGGACCCGGTTAGTAATTGCCTCATGACTCTAGTAGAGGATTAAGTGGAAGATAATGAATAAATTTGCATGTCTCACCTGAGCAGCATCTATTCTCTTAGCGATAGCCTGCTTAGCATTGGTCAGAGCCTCCAGTTTGCGTGCAGCATTCTCTACTTTCCCCACCAACATGTCCAAGCCCTGAGTCACCTGCTGGGCCTTCTGCATACCCAAGGGTGTCTGTCCCTGTCCTCTGTAAGAGTCAACAAGTACGACAAAATTAAACACCAAAAGACAGTTTTGTCTTTAAGAAAGTACACATTACACATTCAGCAAAATCCTTCATGTTCCTAATGGGAGTTCCAGCATCAGCATCTAGCATATATCAGAAACGTAGCTGGGGGAGGTTCTATGTTGTGCACATTGTTTATTTTTTATTTATTAAATATGTAAAGTATCAATATTTAATGGTATTATGTTAAAAATAAAAAAAAAGGCTATACACGTTCATCAGGCGGAGCCACGTCAGGTGTATTAATTACATTTATTAAATGTGTCGGCTCTGCCTTTCTACCACTACCATTTTGATTCTCATCATTATTTATTTCATTATGATTTATAGATCTGGACTGACAGGATAGTTTGAGTATGTTCAGAAAAAGGACATGATGTTTCCAGTCTGTCTGACTGTGTTGGCAGGACTGTAATGATGGCAGTCGACTGAACGGATGGCTGATTAACCAGTGCTCAGTCTGTAATCTGCTGTAAGTCTTCCTCTCTAATGAGGTCGGCTCATTTTATCTCAGGGCTATCATTTTCACATTCAGCAAGTCAACCTCCGCACATGACATTTCTTTCAACTACTAAAATCAGCATGGGTTCTGTTCCCATACTAAAGCATTTTAAACCCACAGTGTATTCACACATACTGTAACTAAAAGTAAACAAGACATTTCTCTGTTGGAGAGCGAATTACAAGACCTATAACAAACCGCTGGACAAAATAATTACTGATTCTGGCAGAGTGGCATGGGGGCGTAGAGGTTAGCACATTTTCCTGTATCCAGTTTCCTGTATTCCGGGTTCGAATCTCAATCTGTGTAGAGTTTACATTTTCTAAAAACATGGATTTAAGGTGAATTGGCTGCTCTAAATTATATAAACTCCTATAAAGTGTGTGAGCCAGTGTGTGCCCAGCAATGGATTGTTTATTGTTAAGCCGATTATAAAAAAGCCAACTCTGGTCCTATTGAATAAATCGCTGAGCCCAATTTTTCAGTGTAATGTTAAAACTATTATTATTATTATTATATATTTGCACATCCACAGCCACTAAACTTCCTGATCAGTGTGTCATTTGCCTATAAATGTCATATTGTTCAATGTAGTAAATCAATTTACACATGATTCTATTGTCCAGTTTTGCTATATTGACCCATTTCACATTTTTCATTTACATTGCAGACTTTAGAACGTATGTGTTCTTTGTGTTTGTTAGTCCCTTGTTGGTTCTCTGTTCTCTATTGGTCAGGAGAATCACAGAACAGGTATCATTTGGGTGGTGGATTGTTTATTATCAGGACTGCAGTGACACTGATGTGGTGAGGGGGTTTTAATGCAATAGTGCTGCTGTAGTCTCATTTCTCCACCTTGGTGACACTGCTGGGATAGGAATAATGCTCCAACCAAATAATACCTGTTTAATGGACAGGACACCAAAAGTACCACAGCAGAGAACAGAGTACAGAGAACTACGTACAAAGTCCATCTTTACAGGAAGTGGAACTGAGAACATGGACAATAAGTGGAGCAAAAAGGAGGCGTGTATGAAGTTAATGATGTACTTCATTATATGGCTCTTGTTACTGTTTAGGAAAGACCTCTGGAGAAACGTTGTTACAGTAATTATTTTACAGTTAGATTAAGTCTATCAGGAACACACAGTGTATTTTGCCAAAAAAAGCTACTTCTTGGTGAAGTATGGGAATATTGTCAAACTCTTCTAAATGCCCTTCCGAGGCCCGCACCTGGCTCGCACGTCCGACACCTGATCCGTCATCTGTCCCAAGGTCTTGGCCATCCCCAGGATTTCCCGCCTCTCTTTTCCAGCGCACAACTCTCCCACTTTCCCAGCTTCATCCAGAATCTGGCGTAGCGCATGTTCCCCTGCTGCACCTGCACTCATCAATTCAGAGGATTCATAACACAAACAAGCAGACCCCCCCCCCCCCAATCTCTGGTACCCCCTACTGTATGTACCCTTGTGTCATCTCGCCTGCTCACCTGGTAGACCATTGGGATCTCGAAGCCAGGCTTTAGCCTGATTCATTTTCGACTCGATCAGCGCTAATGCTCTCTTCATGGCCTCTGTGTCCTTCAGAAAGTAACATAAAAGGAGACATTACCAACGACAAACGGACTTTATCATTAAATAGCAGTTTTTTCATTTACAGTTGATTGACTTCCACATGCCGCCAAATAAGTGTATTTGTCTGATCTAATATTATTGCTTATTATTATTTACTGACACAACACAAGCCTTGCACAAGAACATGAACCGTCCTATAGCAGGCTTCACACATAGTAATGCTTTATGTAACTGGCGTCTGACATGCATTTGTATTGAGGTACTGATCCTGAGTTTAATCAAATTGGAACAAAGTGCAGATTCCAGCAAGCTCAAAATAGAAAAGCCATTATATTCTCTCCTTCCCTTTCTTTCAAGATCACTCAATCTAATATGATATATAATAAAAAAACTTATTCAAGAAAAGTTTATTATCATTTGTATTGCATGTGGTACACACGAGACGGAAACGAAATTATGGCTCACCAATATAGAACTTAGATGGATTCAGAAGAAGAAAATAAGATAGAAATGCAATATAGATAGTTATATATAAGGATATATAAGGATATGAATACAATAGAATTATATATACAATTTCATTATCAAAAATCTGAAAAAATACATAAGAAATAAAACGGGTCATTTTTCAAAACCAAGTGTTTAAAAAGAAATCATGCAATAAACTTTACATTTTTTTTTAAAATAATTTTTCACCGTTTTTTTTTTTTATTGAATATGCTTTGGCCGCAACGAACACAGACCCCACTGCAGTTTCTTTTTCACTTTGCGTTTGTAATTGACTTTGAGCACTTACCTCTGATAGCTGCTAAATCCCAGACAACCAAAATCCATAAACGCTTTCTAAATATGGAAAACTGGGTCTAATAGTAGCTAAAATAACAGAAAGCCCTGGAGTATAACTTCTCAGGTTAACTATATCAGACTATAACATATAAAAACCATGCACATTATCATATCATACGCATTGTAAGATATTTTTAATAAGTACACACCAAAAATTGATTTGCACATAGTGCTCGGACGTTCACATCACTTGGTGGTGCTATCAGCTAAAGTTCCAAAAATAAATTTGTGAACACAGGCTGTTTATAGAGAAAACAAAAGAACCCTATTGAGCTCTTGTGGGATGAGCATCACCATGTGATCAGAAAAAATGTCCTGCAAGCCATTTACTCCTCTGCATGGGTCACAGAAGATATGGGTCTCAGATCAACTACAAAGCTGAAGATCTGAAATCTAAAACAGCTACAATATAGTTTAATATACAAAAATATAAACTTTACCGGAAATGGGGCTTGTGTTTAATGAACCTGAAGGTCCCCGGTTCAATTCCTGGTCCCTCCAAGTACCTTGGCTGAAGTGCTCTTGGGCAAGGCACCTAACCCCAATTGTTCCCCACCGCTCCGGGCATGTATTCTCACTTTACCAGTGTGTGTATACTGTAAGTGTGTGTCCCTGCATGAATGGGTTAAATGTGGAGGACGAATTCCTCTATGTGTAAGCACTGTAGGATGTAAAATATATCCCTTTATCACTAATCTTTATCTTTAAAGCCTGAGGATTATCAACATAAGAAGACAATATTTAAAAATGTTACATATTACATGACATGTTCATTTAGTCCTTCAATAGATGCTTTCATCCAAATCGGCTTTCAAATGAGAGAACATGACATTTTTGATAGTTGACATTTGGTTAATTAGCAGACCCTTTTATCCAAACCGACTTACAAATAACCCTACATGGTTGGGATCAGGACACAGGGTTGGTATGGCACCCTGGAGCAATGAGGGTTAAGGGTCTTGCTCAATGACCCACATTGGTAACTTCAGTGGACCTGGGATTTAAACCCACAACCATCTGATTGACAGCCCAACATCCAAACCAGCTATAGTGTAGAATTATAAAAACTAATATACAGTATATACCTGCAGGAATGGGCAGTTTTAGTCACCTGATCAGAGAGTTTAAGATGGATAGATTGTGGATATTAATGTCTTGCGAACAGCTTTGTTTGCAAGGCTTTGAGCCACAATGATTTATATATTGTCAGTTGATCAGTCATGTACATATCAAGCTGTGATGATATATGCAGTCATTCTGAAGTCCAATGCAAAACAAGCCGAACAGAAGCATCATTTAACAGGAATCAAATCCCCCGTCTCTTTATCACCTTCTATCCCTGTATCCAGTAACAGCTGCATTCAAGCTCTCAAGAGAGGCGATGGCTTTATATGTAAGCTAATGACTCATTTCCATGTGTCTGCTGTATGAGCTACACTGCTGGATCGCATTTGAGAAAAGCGCTGAAGATGAAGAGGGCTGATGTTAAAAGTATATCTTTTGAATAATCTCATTTAACAAATGAAGGTTTTGTGAAAGATGAGTTTTGAGTTGTTTCTTAAAGATACTAAGTGACTCCTCCTTACAGACAGAGTTGGAATGATGGATCCACCATTTATCAGTGCTGAACAATACAGAGTGAGAATGAGCACCACGGTGAGGTTGAAGCACCAGGTGACATTCATCACTAGAGTGAAGTGTATATAAATAACAGGTGTGTATATAAAACAAAATAAAAAGTGTTCTGAAGTGAACATCAGCACTGATTTAAAGTTAAATCATAAGATTTAAACATCAACTAATGACACACTGAGCTTTTGTTACATGCTGATATCCGATATAATAAAATGTGAACTTTAACGCTTAAAAAAATTAGGTGTAAAAACAAAACAGCTTCATCTCATCATTATGTTCACCATTTGGGGGGGGGGGGGGTTATTAGGAGTTGGTTGCCCAAGCCCATCCAGGATGAAGTGTTTCGGCCATTGGGCAGACACACCCAAAACAGGACGCCAATTTATTGCTGGGCACACACTCACTTACACGGACACACTATATAGGAGCAATTTAGATAAAGGCAATTTATAGCATTCAATTCACCTTAAATCCATGTTTTTATATACAAGTTATAACTATGTATATAACAAGCCCACTACATTAAACCAATAGTGAAGAACCAGCAAATAAAGACTAGTTGACTGTAGCACTGTTGCAAGTGTGTCAAGACAACAAACCCAATATATGTGTGGGTGATACATTTAGTCATGTCTAACACTTGAGTACCGTATTAAGTGATGGGATGATGGGTACTACACATAAAATATTTTTGAACCAGTTTCATGGTATTTGTTTTTATTCAGGTAGGTCATCAAGTCTTTCCTCAACCTATTACTGTATCGGGGCAATTAATACCTAATATATATATATAAATATTTATATATATATATATATATATATATATATATATATATATACAAAAGGTTTTACTTAAATCAACTTAGAAGTATCCAACCTTGACAGGTTAATAAAGCAATAAGGCACTCGAGGTTAGGCAGAATTGAGAATATATCACTGGAAAAAGGTGTTGTTAGGCACAGCGCATAGTGGAGTAGTTATACCTCTTTTCTGTGATTTATTCACAATAAAGCAAAATCGTTAATAAACTAGTCTTTTACATTTTATTTCCACAATTGATACCAATGTGAAGCCCTCAGAGTTGTGCATTATTGTCAATAATGTCACAGCTGGACAAACGGCTAACCGTTTTGTAAAGGTTAAGGGTTTTACTTCAAAAAAAATCAGTGCATCTTTATTTATACAAATGACAAGATTGGTATCAGTGGTTACATGGATACCAATCTTGTCATTTGTATTAATAAATATGTACCACAAACTCTAAAGCTTAATTAAAATGGATTATTCCTTATGGTAATTCATTCTTTTCAGACATTTCCACAGTTGTTTAGTGGAGCTCAAGGTTACAGAGAGTTAGACCAAGTTTATATAGTCTTCTGAATTTTGGTTTGGAGTCGCTTCTACATCTTGGAAATATGATTCCTCCGACATTTCCTCAGTAACATAACTCCAGTTGCTAATCTGAGCTTTCACAAGGCTCCAGACATCCAAAGCTCAGGCCACAATCATTTAAAAAATATTAACTGGCTAAGTTAAGTCTGTTTTTAACATCATTTTAAGCAATGACTGCTTTTTTATGTTTAACGAGGCCAAAAGTGCTGTTACTTTTTTATAAGACCTTAAAGTCTATTAGTAGAAGCCCTCTTAGCACCCCCTTTTCACAAAAGAATGGAGAATTTATCTCTTATGAACTGACTGATAAGAGCAGGCAGAGTTTATGTTAAAATACAAGACAATTAGTGAAGGCTTAGCTTACCTTTCAAACCACATATTAATGGTTATATGAGAAATGATCTGAAGATGGCATGGCTTATTAAAATGTTGGATAGCCGTCATCACACCCATGTGATTGGCTTTTAACAGGTAACCTATAAAAAGCATCATCACTCAAATGCTTTTGGATAATTACCCTCGGTTAGGTAAGTATGAGCAGACTGGCAGGTTGAACAGGAAAACCATCATTCATTTGAGTTCAAGCTACACAGTTGGTATTTCTTAGGATCATTTAGAGAAAACTGAGACGAGCAAAGAACAAGAGCTTTACTGTACAGTGCCAGTCAAAAGTTTGGACACGCCCCTTTCTTGCTTTATTATCCATTTCCTCCACTTACCATATAGACAGACTTTGTAGTTTTATAATTACAGACTGTAGAACATATGTATTCGTTGTTGTTTTTGTTAGTCCCCTGTTGGTTATCTGTTCTGTATTATTCAGGAGCATCACAAAACAGGTATCATTTGGGTGGTGGATTGTTTATTGTCAGTTCTGCAGTGACACTGATATGGTGAGGGGGTTTTAGTGCAGCAGTGCTGCTGTAGTTTAATTTCTCCACCTCAGTGACACTGCTGGGATAGGAATAATGCACCAACCAAATAATACCTGCTCTGTGGTGCTACTATTGGGGTCATGATAATTAGAGAACAGAGTAAAGGGGACATACGCAGTGCGTCCACAAACAGATGGACTACAGTATGGATGTCAAACTAAAGGCCCGCGGGTCAAATCCGACCCGTAATACGATTCGGCCAGTGAGATCATTTTACACTGATCTATTATTATTGTTATCAATGACCCGGCGATGTTTTTTTTAACCATTCTTATATTTCACATTTGTATTATTCTCACAGGGATAAAAGCAAAGAACACTAAATATTTGTCTTTGCAGCATGTTCATAGTTTTAACTTTTATAATTTTGACAAGAGGGCGGCATGGTGGCTTAGTGGTTAGCACGTCCGCCTCTCAGCGCTAGGGATCTGGGTGGAGTTTCCATGTTCTCCCTGTGTCCACATGGGTTTCCTCTGGGTCCTCCGGGTTGTCTGGTTTCTTCCCACAGTCCAAAAACATGGATCAAGGTCAACTGAATTTTCCAAATTGCCCCATATAAAGTGTGTGTGTGAGAGAAAGTGTGATCCCAGTGACAGATTGGCACCCTGTCCTGGGTGTATCTGCCCAGCGCCAGAAACGTTCTCCACTGGATGGGCATGGGGAACTCCCCCGCAACCCTAGTACAGGATAAAGCAGAAGATAATGGATGGATGGAATGGAATCATAGAGGGCAGTAAGATTTAAAGATATTTAAAGTTTAAGTAAATTTTTCTAAAATGGCAGAAAAGCAAAGAACACTAAATATTTGTCTTTGCAGCATGTTCATAGTTTTAACTTTTATAATTTTGACAAGAGGGCGGCATGGTGGCTTAGTGGTTAGCACGTTCTCCTCTCAGCACTAGGGATTCCTGGTTCGAATCCCCATCTGGGTGGAGTTTCCATGTTCTCCCCGTGTCCGCGTGGGTTTCCTCCCACAGTCCAAAAACATGGATTAAGTCAATTAAGTTCCCCAAATTGCCCTATGTACAGTGTGTTTGTGTGAGTGTGTGCCCAGCGATAGATTGGCGCCCTATTCTAGGTGTATCTGCCCAGCACCCAAAACGTTCTCCCCTGGATAGGCATGGGAAACCCCCCCACGCGACCCTAATAGAGGATAAAGCGGAAGATAATGGATGGATGAATTTTGACAAGAGATATTTTTATATATAGCAAAGTATTTTACGTTCTATAAAATTAAAGTTTATTTACTGTGGAATAATATTCCTGCCTGTTTTTATTACTATTCATGTTCAGAAAACATTTTCTTTTCGTGTGTTCAATAAATGTCTATCCTGTTAGGCCCTCAACCTAAAGTGAGCTTTGAGTTTTAGTCCCCGGTGCAACTGAGTTTGACGATGTTACCCCTGGAAAACAGTCTGGAATTGCAGAACTACAGAGTCCATCTTTACAGGAAGTGAAACTGAGAACATGAACAATAAGTGGAGTGAAAAGGAGGTGTGTGAAAACTTTTGACTGATACTGTAACTTGCTCACACAGAAAACAAGTAACAAGTTACATATGAGAACGAGTTAAACACGAACGACGTAAAAGATAAGAGACAACGGCAGATAAAGCATGAACATCAGCAAACACTATCTTCGGCAGAAACCAACATACAGAATGCTGACTGTCTGACTAATACTACAAGCCACAATATGAATGCAATAAGTACAATTACAAGTTCTGCATTAACTGCAAACATACACACACATGTTTGCAAGAGCATGAGAGGCTTGTTTTTCGCATGCCACACGATGCACGGTGGGAATGAGGACGCCTTACCTTCTACAAGGAGGAAAACAATGAATGGGTACAGAAAAGAAAAGAGAATAAAAAGAAAGTAAATGAAATATTTAAAGCAGGTACACTGGAGTCAACAGAAGATCAGAAGTGGTACAAAAATTCACACATGCTTCAGAGAAAGCATTTGGGAAGGAAACTTAAATAGGCATGCTGCAGGAAAAAGAACAACGCAGGGCCATTCCACAGTTTCACACTTTATTTTTATATTAAATTCTTAAGTAGTCTTAATAAATATTAAGTTTTATTTATTATTTTCGTGTGCATTTAGTCATTTAGCAGACACCTTTATCCACATCAGCCTTCAATGTAATATAGTTATATTATAGTGGGTGTGGTAGCTCAGTGGTTAGGGTGTTGGGTTAGCAATCTGAAGGTAGTGGGTTCAAATCCCAGGTCACTGAAGTTACCCATGAGGGTCCTTGAGCAAGACCCTAAACCCTTCCAGGAACGCTGTGGCCAACCCCGTGCCCGCTTTGTAAGTGGCTTTGGATAAAAGCGTCTGCCAAATTAACAAAAGTAAATGTAGCTATATGGTTATATAGTTATACTATTACTATATAAAAATACTTTGGCATGTGCTAGTAAATGAAATAGTTTATAATGCATTAGAACTAGTCATTATAGTCAGTGTTCTTATTGGTTGGTACGCATTGGCATCATGTATCTAAGCAAACTTTGAAATGTAATAGAATCATGCATTTTGCTGTGTTGCATAATACCATTTTTGTTTTTTTAGGAATTAAATGCTATTTAACAATTTTTATAATATTTTTTTTTATAAAAATGTTAGGGGAGAACGATGGCTTAGTGGTTGGCCCGTCTGCCTTTCAGCGCTGGGGATTCAGGTTCGAAACTCAGTCTGGATGGAGTTCCCTTGTTCTCTTTGTGTCAGTGTGAGTTTCCTCCGGGTTCTCCGGTTTCCTCCCACAGTCCAAAAACATGGATTCAAGGTTCATTGAAAGCTCTAAATTGCCCTAAATAGTGTGTGTGTGTGTCTGTGTGAGTGAGTGTGCCCAGCGATAGATTGGAGCCTATCCTGGGTGAGTCCTGCCCAGTGCTCAAAATGTTCTCCCCTGGATGGCCCCCCGACCCACGACCCCTAGGATTAAGCAGAAGATAATGAATGAATGAATCAAATGTTAAACCACTTCATATTAAAGACACCACTGATGATTGATTTAATGTAAGCCAGAAGCCAGTCACTGAGTTTGGATGCAGTCAGGTATTAGAATGTTAGTGTTGAATTTTTTCAAGTAAGGTGGAGCTTTACAAGTACAAAGACGTTCCATTATTAAACTAGTAGAACAACATTTAGCTTAATACTAACTTCAGAACATAGTTATGCTGATGTTGATAAACTAAATACCTTATTGGCCCAGGCATCTTCATCCCAAGAGGTCAGCTGGAGCACTCTGATAATCTCATTGATCTCAGCACTCATCTTCTCAAAAGTGTAGTTTCTATTCTTTAAAGCTTCCTCTACTCCAGGACTCTTGGCTGACTTGGTTGTCACGAAGATTTTTATGCCTTAAAATTGGAAAAGACATTGATGTAAGCTACTAGCATTGTGTGGGAAAAGAGAACGTGGCAGGGCAGACTGCACGGTAAAATGAATGTTGCCCAGCTAGCAGATGATTGAGGATCATATTAGACCATTATACCGCATCTCTGGCTTACAGCCGGCATTGGCACAGTGCATTGAGCCAAAGGTGGGACATGTATGTAAACATTATTATGGATCACATGTTTGGACAGGGCGGCACGTTGGCTTAGTGGTTAGCATGTTCACCTCTCAGCGCTAGGGATTCCCGGTTCGAATCCCAATCTGGGTGGAGTTTCCATGTTCTCCCCGTATCCGCATGGGTTTCCTCTGGGTTCTCTGGTTCCTCCCACAGTCCAAAAACATGGATCAAGGTCAATTGAATTCTCCAAATCCCCCCGTATACAGTGTGTTTGTGTGTGTGTCCGTGTGAGAGAGTGTGTGCCTAGTGATAGATTGGTAAATTGAATGCTCTAAATTGCCCATATAGAGTGTGTGTGCAGGTGTCTGTGTGTCCCTCCCCCCAATGACCCTAGTAGAGGATTAAGTGGGAGATAATAAATCAATTAATTATACTATAAGGTAAAAAAAACTATACAAACTTTAAAAGAATGTAAATGGACTTAGACTCGTAAAATTTCATTTAATATGCAACTAAATGCAGTGCAAAGTGGAAAGAGATGTTATGAACGTGTGCGGTGTACAGGAATGAGATAAGTTCAAAATACTGCGATAAGTTTAACACTTTACCTTTGAGAGCAGCATTGGCTGGGTTTGAGAGAAAAGCTCACTGCTTCCTGAGAATCATCAGCTAAAAGGCTACAATTATCTTGTTGCCATATCAACAGTGGGTGCAAGAATATGCGGCATGCTCAGCTCAGCTCAGCTCAGCTCAGCTCGCCCTCACCTGATATGAGAACAGGCAACAGCTCCTTCACCGTGTTCATAGAGTTAATAAGCATCATGCGGTGCTCCTGGTGTGTCAGTTCCTGCTGGCGCTCGTCAATCATCTTTGCCATTTTCGTCATGCCTATCGATGATAAACAAACATCTATTGATCAGTATACATTGCTTGGGCCATCACTATAAACTGATACAGAGTAATAATCACTCCAGATGCATCTGGATAACCCTAAATGAACATGTAGTAAAAAAAAGTTTGGATAGCTCTAGGGAAATCCAATGTTAAATTTAATTTGAGATGAAAAGAAGTTGAAAGTTTTTATAACTAACTAACTTATGCACATTTCAATGGAGAATGACTGTTTATAAACTGAATTGAACCTTTAACATTGAAATACAATATAAAACGTGGATTGTACAAAAGAACTGGGTACTTTTTTGTTTTCTATTCATTTCCATTCTATACAAAAATGTCATTTTAAATGTCACTTATAGTCTGCTAACTTATTGATCAGAATCAGAATACTTTATTAATCCCTTTGGGAACAGGTTTTTTATGGGGCATCTGTGAAAACTGCAATTTCCCCCAAGGATTAATGAAGTATTCTAATCATGATTCTGATTGAAAAATGAACAAAATACGTATGAGTAAGAAAGGCTCGGGGTTCGAATCCTGGGTTCATCAAAAGTTGGGTCCTTAACCATCATTGCCCCGGGGTGATGTATAATGGTTGACCATGTGCCATGACCCCAACTTCGGGAACTTAAAGTATTGGTCCAACCACAGACTGAATCCCCCGCGACCCTAGTAGAGGTTAAAAGTGGAAGATAATGGATAGATGGTTGGTAGACTTTGGGAAAAAGTGCTTGAAAAATGAAAATCTATTATTAGAACAGATATTATTAACATGTTATTGATATTAACATCCATAGATAAACCGCATAGATTTAATGATGTAAGTGGTTATCATCTAATGAATTAAATGAGGTGCCGCAAAATCGAACAAAATAACATTTGCTGTACAAACAGATGAATGTGAAAATAAAAGATTACCAGGTCCTAGGTTTTTGGTGTACGTGACCAAATCCTCCATCGTTTCCACCACCTCTGCTACAGTCAGGTACTCCAGAATGCCCTTACAGACTCGAATGATTTTACGCACCTGAGGGGAAAATTTTGTTTAAAATGCATTTAAGAGAAAAATCCGGATACAAAGACAAACACATATTTACACCTGGGACAAATTCCTCTACCCAGTTTTACTATCAGCATGTGTTTGGACTGTGACAGGAAATCGGAGCACCTGAAGGGAAGCCATGCAGACTTAGAGTCTTAGAGACTCAGACTTAGAGACTTAGAGAAAGCATTCCCTACAAAAGGATCTCAGCCTTGTTACCTGGAATCATAGCCAGGATCTTCATGCTGTAAAGAGAGTGCTAACTACTGTTTCAGTGTCCTGCCCAGCATTGGAAGGAAAAACATGGATCAAGTCAATTGAATTCTGCAAATTACCCCATATAGAGTGTGTATGCATGCATGTCTGTGTGAGTGAGTGTGTGCCCAGTGATAGATTGGCGCCCTGTCCTGGGTGCATCTGCCCAGCGCCCGAAACGTTATCCCCTGGATGGGCACGGGGAACCCCACCGCGACCCTAATATAGGATAAGGCGGAAGATAATGAATGAATGAATACTAAATGGCGGAATGGTGGCTTAGTACTTAGCATGTTCTCCTCTCAGCGCTAGGGATTCCACGTTCAAATCCCAATCTGGGTGGAGTTTCCATGTTTTCCCCGTGTCTGTGTGGGTTTTCCCCGGGTTCTCCGGTTTCCTCCCACAGTCCAAAAACATGGATCAAGATGAATCTAATTCTCAAAATTACCTCATATAGTGTGTGTTTGTGTGAGTGAGTGTGTGCCCAGTAATAGATTGGCTAGGTTCTAGGTGTATCTGCCCAGCGCCCGAAATGTTCTCCCCTGGATGGACATGGGGACCCCCCCCCGCGACCGTGATATAGGATAAAGCGGAAGATAATGGATGGATGGATCAATAAAATGATTGAGAGAAATGACCATTTTAACGGGTTTAGTATCATATCGAAGATCCCTCTTATTCGAATAAACTGCTTGAACTGCAGACACATCTACGAGCCCTTCATCGTCTTCCTCCAACCAGAACCAAACATTGCACCATGGGCAATCATGCCTATTGCAGCTCCACATCTTTGGAATGCCCTGCCTGATCAACTGAGAAAGCCTTAGATACTAAATGTTTTAGGAAGGGACCGATGACTTCTTAGGCGGACATATAAATAATAAATTAGCCCACTTTAGTAGTTTTTTTTTTTTTATCCAACTTTTTATACTGTAACCAGGTTGCTATTGGTTACAAATGAATATTAATAAGTTGAACAGAGGATGTAATATTCCTTATTTTCAAAAACAAAAATGCATCAAAGCACCGACTTTATTTAAAGTTCGGTGTGAACCTTGAGGGAGGAGCAGCTAGTTCTTCAGTGACAGCTTACCTCGGCCTCATCAAAAGTGAGCAGCAAATCTGAAGTGCCTGAAAGGATGCCGCGGGAGCCGTCGATAAGATAATCTCGAGCAGGAACCGAATAGGGATCAGTCTTTAACATCCGAGCTGCCTCCACCAGCTTCGCACAGGCATTCTCCACCCTGGCAAACACGGTTTATCAATCTGGGTAACAACACTGATATTAATAGTAACAGCTGCAGATACAGTAGATATGAAATTGCAACACAGTTAGAATTTTGACTCAGAGGTAAAGCATGAGGGAGAACTATGGGATGTATTTACTCATCTATGCACAATAAACAGCTTATCCCATTACCTCCCGCTTAATCCTCTCCCTGGTAGAGCAGGAGGGTTCCCCATTCCCATATAGGGTAAGACGTGTCAGACGCTGAGAACCCAGGACAGGACACACACTCACTCATACACTATATAGGGGCGTTTTGATAGGGACAATTTAAAGCAGAGAATTTACCTTGGATCCATGTTTCTGGATTCAGACCTGGGTGCTAACTACTACATCATATCATCCATCCATCATCTTCCCCTTAATCCTATACTAGGGTCGCAGGGAGGGTTTCCATGCCCATCCAGGGGAGAATGTCACTGGGCACACACTCCCACTGTACAGACACTCCATACAGGGGCAATTCAGAGAAGCCAATTCACCATGAATCCCTGTTTTTGGACTGTTGGTGGAATCAGATGACCCAGAAAAGCCATGAATACACAAGAAGAACACCGAAACTCCAATAAGTTTGGGATTCAAACCCATATCCCCAGCAGAGAGAGGAGAACATGTTAAACACTAAGCCACCATGTCACCCTACCCTATGATATTATATCATATACGTCAGTGCATTAATTATGTAATATACAACCGTTCATGTGGCTTAGAGTTTAGCACGTTCGCCTCTTAGCACTGAGGATTCCCGGTTCGAATCCCAGTCTGGGTGGAGTTTTCATGTCCTCCCCGTGTCTGCATGGGTTTCCTCCAAGTTCTCCGGTTTCCTCCCACAGTCCAAAAACATGGATCAAGGTCAATTTAATTCTCCAAATTTCCCCATATAGAGTGTGTTGTGTGCGTGTCTGTGTGAGTGAGTGTGCCCAGCGATAGATTGGCACCCTGTCCTGGGTGTATCTGTCCAACGCCCGAAACGTTTTCCCCTGGATGGGCATGGGGAATCCCCCCCCTGCGACCCTAATAGAGGATAAAGCAGAATATAATGGATGGATGAACAACTGCTCATGAAAATAGTAGCCCTGATGGTTGTGGCTTTTTTCAGCAGGATAATGTGTCGTGCCACAAAGCAAAAATAATTTAAGCATAGTTTGAGGGGCAAAAGGAGTTTGAGGTGATGACTTGGGATTTGGGATGTGCTGGAAAAAAAGACAGCAGCAAATTTACAGCAGCTAAAGGATCTGCAGCAAATATCTTGGTGCCAGATACCACAGCACAACTACGGGGATCTAATGCAGTCCATGCTGAGTTGGATCAGGACTAATTTGCAGTAAAATGACAAGCATCACAATATTAGGAAGGGGGACATAATATGATGTCTGGTCAATATATACACAGTGAGGAAAATAAGTATTTGAACACAATTCATGATTTTTTAATCATTTTTTGGTGTGTTACTGCTGCAAATAAGTATTTTAACACCTACGAACATCAATGTTTATATTTGGTACAGTAGCCTTTGTTTGCAATTACAGAGGTCTAACCGTCCCTGTAATTTTTCTCCAGGTTTGCACACACTGCAGCAGGGTTTTTTTGCCCATTCCTCCACACAGATCTTCTCCAGATCAGCCAGGTTTCTGGGCTGATGCTGAGAAACATGGAGGTTGAGCTCCCCCCAAATATTTTCTATAGCTGGCTAGGCCGCTTCAGAACCTTGATATGCTTGATATATAACATAAGATAATCTTTAATGTGGGAAATTCCAATTTCTTAGCAGCAGAAGAGACAGTAATTGGGAAATATTACAGATATATCTAATGTGTCTATTAAAAGAAGTACTTAAAAGAAAAAATGTAATAGAAATAGAGCTCAGTATATACAAAATAAAATAGAAATGTAAAAAAAAAAATTTATTATGTACATGGCAAATAATAGAGAGGGAGACAATATGAAAAACAGTATATTAAAAATAAGTATTGCACATGTGATTAGAAATTAAATGAAGTGGTAATTGCAGACAAAAATGAGAAATTTATATATATATATATATATATATATATATATATATATATATATATATATGTGTGTGTGTGTGTGTGTGTGTGTGTGTGTGTGTGTGTGTGTGTGACACTTGTACAATTTTATTAAACTTTGAAGTGCATATTTCTAAAATGCCAAGCTGAAATCCAACAACTTAATTAACCCCTTAATTAATAAGTGCTGACAGAAAGCCAGATCTCTTGGGTAATTGTGCAGAGATTTGATGTGATTTGTTAATAGGCAAGAGGAAAAGTGCTGACAGGTGGTAGATCAACACCATAATCCCATTGTTGGTGAGGAGAAAGACAGGTGGCAATGACAAACAGATGTCATGTTGCATGTTCCGTCTGCTGGCCTGCCTTTCAATTCACTTACAGCAAAGCTAATTAGGTTTCTCATCAGGATCAATTATCCTAATGGCATTAGGTCACAGCATTGAACTAATATGATCAAGTTTGATCAATATGATTAAGCATTGCCTGTCTTGTTAGTATCTAATTCCGCTTTGACTATCTTTGTCTCTGATGTTCTTGTCGGTTTTCTTTGCTCTAAACATAACTGTGAAACATCCTTTTGTTTGAAGGATGCTGCACACAGGAAGTCAATACACTTTCAAATGATGCTTTGAAATGAATACAATCACTAAATAAAGAAGATTAGACAGCCTTCTCCTGATACACCCAGGACAGGGAAATAATCCATCACTGGGTTCATACACACACACACACTATATGGGGTAATTTCAATTTGCCTTAAATACATGTTTTTGGACTGTGGAAGGAAACCAAGAAACCCAGAGGAAACACACACGGACACAGAGAGAACATGGAAACTCCACCCAGATAGGGATTCAAACCTGGATCCCCAGCACTGAGAGGTGAACATGCTAGCCACAAAGCCACAAAGTCTATACATGTTACTGTTAATAGTACAGATTTTTATTGTAATTTGCACTTCTCACCTTGCTGAAAACATGCGGTCATGGACTGGCTATTCAAACAATACATACTTAGAGTTGCTTAAATTCGTATTTTTTGGTTTTTCATTCTACACATTTTTATAAAAAATAAAAAAATGTTCATACATTTTTATATTTAGTTTTTATATTTCTATTTTTAAGTTGTTGTTGTTTAATTTGTGCAGTGCAACAGCTGCTGGTTGCCCTGAATTTCTCTTTGATAAAGTACCTATCTATCTCTGTTACACAAAACGGCAGGGGTTGAGATAGACCTTTATTTGTCCCACAATGGGGAAATTCACAAGGTATCAGAAACCTTGTCTTTATCGTGGTGTGTGACGTAAAGTTCCATTTTTAGTCAGGCAACTCCTACGTGTGAGCCATGTATCAGTGACAACCCTAAAGCCTATATATAGAGACGTTCGCATTCCTTGCCTGCAACCACGTGTATGCTGATTGAGAAGATCTGAGCCAGCTCTGGGTTACGGTGCCAAAATTATCAGCCTAGGCTTTTACGAATCCCAGTGGGCTTGCTTCTGTATTTGAGAGAAATTCTATACCCATTCAGTTTCGCCGGCTAGAGATATGCATGCAGGGCAGAACTGACAGTCGAGTCTAAATCTATTCATGCATTAAACAACAGAACCGGACAGACGCAACCAGTCTAATATTACAGCTTTTTAAATTTTTTTATCTTTTAATTGGTATTAAAACTGTAATGTACGTGTATTTAACATTTATTTAAGATTTTTTCCTAAATTGTTTGAAGTATTTTTTTATCTGACACACAAAACGAGTAAAAGACTTGTGAACTGTAAAGGGAGCATAACAAGTACAATCAACAATAATAACAACAATGATAAGTGTGAGTGGGTGTGTTAGGAGTAGGGTTAAGACTATTACAGATTTTGATGGTAGAATTATTGAATTATTATTATTATTATGATGATGATTATTATTATTGAATTATTGATAAGAAATAATCAAGATTATTACGATTATAATGCAGTATGATGCAGCAATAATTTTTTTTAAATAACCAGGCGTACTGATATGAATGTGAAGCGGCCAGACGTATGAATTATTGTCAGTATTGTCAATACATTGACATTATGGATCAGCCAATCAGATTAAGGGACTGGAACTATTTGTTCATTCATTATCTCCCACTTTATCCTCTATTAGGGTCGCGGTGGGGTTCCCCATGCCCATCCAGGGGAGAACATCTCGGGCGCTGGGCAGATAGACCCAGGATAGGGCGTCAATCCATCGCTGGGCACACACTCACTCACACAGACACACTCTATATGGGGCAATTTTGAGAATTCAATTGACTTGATCCATGTTTTTGGACTGTGGGAGGAAACCGGAGAACCCGGAGGAAACCCACGTAGACACGGGGAGAACATGGAAACTCCACCCAGATGGGGATTCAACCGGGAATCCCTAGCTACCGAGTCCTTAAATCTGATTAATGTTCAATGAACCCTTCTTCACTCCTTCACCCGCCTGTCTAAGGTATATTATGCGGAAGCGATGACTGGACGCAACAGGGTGTCATGTTTTTGTTTTTTTAAGAATGTGGATAAAACGAAGTCTAATCTCCAAAACATTTTAGGCTGAAAACTTAATCAATGAATGTGGAGGTATCCAATTTACAATTCATAATTAAGTGATGTGATCCATTTTGCCAACAATACTTACACACAGAGGTATTGATCCTCCACATTAAAACCTATCCGTGCAGTTATACACACACACACACACACACACTGAGTGAACTAAGCACATGTGCTTGGTATATAGCATCCAGGGAGCAACTGGGGTTAGGTGCCTTGCTTAAGGACACATCAGCCATAGTACTTGGTGGAATCAGGAATCGAGCCGGGGGACCTTTAGGTCGCAAGGCTGGTTCCTTAACCACAAGTCTATAACTGCACCCACAATACAATGACTGCCCACTAGTTATAGTAACAGAAATAGTGACGATTGTTGTTCTTAACCTTTAGCTGGTATAATTCAAGAATGTCACTGACGTGTCCAGAAGCACTGCTGTGTCTGTCTCACCAGTGCGACACATACTACCACACCACCTTCATGTACAGGCTCTGTGGTGGTCCTGTGGAGAACGCGATCACTGAAGAATATTGTGGGACTTACAAACTATCTAGATAAACAGATGAACTACAGTCTGTAATTGTAGAACAACAAACTGCATCTGTATGATGAGAAAACTCATAGATTGGCCAATGAGTGTAGAAACTATGTGGTATAACTAATAAAGTGGCTGGTGAGGGTTTACCTAAAAAGTGAAAATGGCTATTTGTTAATAATAATCCCAATTTTTATTACAAAGGACTTAATAAAGAAACCTTTATTCATGTGGTTTGTGGTGGATCCAAGTCTGCAAAAGTAATTATAGGGGAAGGTAGTTTAATTATTACTTGAGGCCTGGTTGTAATTTTTTAACGCAGTCAGTAATTAGCACTCAGTTCTACATTTTCTGGCATAATTACACTGTGCTGAGGAAGAGGCAGAGAAGAAAGCAGAAAGGCCTTTGAATTGAATACAAATGGTTACAGGATCTAAATTACGGAAGGTCGTTTCCGCCACCAAAATTTTATAAAATTTGCAGTTGTATGGAATAATAGCAGAAAAGCTGCTTGCAGTAAAAGATTGTGGTTTATTTTGTCTTAAATTCTGTGCTTAACAAACTCCCAGCTGTAAATAATACTGCATTAGTCCCTTTCTGATTTGTTATTTCATGTCATCCTTCAACTCAAAATCATTTCACATTCGGAACCATTTTCAAATGTTTATAACCTTTAAAGCTGATCACGTAGAGTATAGAAACCAGGAGCAAAATTTCACACCATTTTGTTTGTAAGTGGTTCAAAATGGACCATGAGAAGCTACTAAAAACTTCAGACTATGTAGGAAGTTAACGTTAACCACCCTCAGTTCTTACAGCTTAAATAAAATCACAGGTTAAATGTTAATAAATGCTTATTTTACTGAAGTATATGTAAAAGCATTATCTGTATGAAATGTGTCAACTGTAAACCACTTGACATTAAATAATCATATACAGCAAATTTGTTTTTTTTTCTTTCTTTTTTTACTTTGGTGTCCAATATTTTTTCCAATAGTCCAATAGTTTTTTTTAGTGGTGATTTTTTTTTCTAATTGGCAAAATTTTATTTTATTTTTATTTTTTTTGTTTTTTTGTGGCGGAAGCAGGCTTCCACGTTAAAGGGAACTTAAACCTATAGAGTTTAGGTTTGTGCTCTTATGGCACATTTTGCAAGTGTTTAAAGAAGTGAGGACCAAATATCTCTCTGGATTGCTGCTCCATTCAACAAAATACCTGCTTGCAGTTTTCACATTATGTTATTATTATAAAACGTTACAACCAAATATCTCTCTGGATTGCTGCTCCATTCAACAAAATACCTGCTTGCAGTTTTCACATTATGTTATTATTATAAAACGTTACAGCTTTTTGGTCCAGCTTGAATTAAACTCTCAAAACCTACTCTTATATCAGTAGCCCAGCAGTGCTGTGTTGACTAAAGCGATTGTTCCACATTATAACATAAAATAGCTGGACTATTATAAAAACTGAACTAAACTGGACCTGTGTGGTAGCTCGGGGAAGGGCATGGTAGCAATTAGAAGGTTGTGGGTTCAAATCCCAGATCCAAGGAAGTCACGAATGTGGACCCTTATCCCTAATTGCCCCAGGCATGCTGTGGTCAACCCTGTGCTCGGTTTGTGAGTCCCATTGGATAAAATTATGTAATAAATGACCAAATGTAATGTAATGCCTGTAATGAAAGAATGTAATGTAATGTAAATTACATGAATTTTTTTTATGTACAAAATACGGGCTTAATGTGATTAAACCTGACAGATAGTTGTTTAGAAACTTTTAGCCTTATGCAAATAAATTTTTAAAATGTGTCATTTTAAATATACCTGTCTCATATTTTAAAAGATCCAAAGAAATAAAAGTCTGTAACAAGCTTTATTAAAGAAAACACAGATAAGCGGAAGGATACAGATTTTTTTGTTCATTTGGGAAATAAAGGACCGTTTTATGTTCAACCAGCTTTGCATAATATTTGATTAAACATGAGGCTGTATAATCTCTTTAAATGGTACAACAGGGAGATTTAAACTCATGAGAGATTAGAAAATCCCATAAAATGGTGTCCATGCAAAGCTCCATTTATCCAGCTGATTATTTATGAAGCTGTGTGAACCAAATCCCTCATGTTTTTTTTTTTAATGGTGACTTAATGTCTTATTGCAACTTGAGATAAATGAAATGACTTGTTGCTGTATTTTTAACAATATAAGTTGTTAGTATATGCATGATGTCTTGACCAATTTTGTGTCAGTGAGCTGTTTAACATGAACACTTTCCGATGAAACCAATTCATCTCTTTTAAAATCATAAATATACAAAAGATAAGAAAATTAACTAACAAAGCTTGGATGCTGTTAAAAATAATCTAGCGCAGTTGCTTCAGACACACAAAAGTGAAATAAAACATTTGTGCTAAGATACTTGCACACGTGTGTGTGTGTGTGTGTGTGTGTGTAAATGTATATTTTTTGCACATATACACAAACACATAACTCTTTCATTGCAATAAATGTTCACTTAAATGTCACACGATATGGTCTTTTTGTAGTTTTATTTTCCGATACAGGTAGACATTATTATGTTAATACATGTCTTTACACCTTTAGTAAATAGTTGGTCAAACAATTTTAGGTGATGTAAAGAACACATGTTAGAGGTCTTCGAAATAACATAGTTACTTCTGCACAGCTGTCTCTTCTATTCAAGAGTTATTAATAGATTTCTTGCAGTGTCTTAAGGTGGTATGAAAGGGACATGGCATTGTCACAGTGTATAAGTAAGCCAAGAGTCAGGGTACCGGAATACTGCTCTTTGAGTTAGCAGCTAATAAATGAAATTATTAAGTTAGAACTGGGGGTTTACATGCCTGTGTTGATAATTCACTGATAAAAAAGCAATGAATGTCTGTGGCACAACGATGCTGCCTATGCGATGCTAAAATGCTGATTTGTTAAATAAGACAGAGTTTTAATGTGGAGAACAACATGGGATACAAACACACTTACAGATGCAGGAACTGGCAGGTTTAGTCACCTGATCAGATTGAATCATCCATCCATTATCTTTCACTTTATCCTCTACTAGGGTCACGGGGGGGTTCCCCGTGCCCATTCAGGGGAGAACGTTTCAGGCACTGGGCAGATACACCCAGAACAGGACGCCAATCTATCGCTGGGCACACACTCACTTACACACACACGCTATATGGGGCAATTTGAAGAACTCAATTGACCTTGATCCATGTTTTTGGACTGTGGGAAGAAACTGGAGAACCCGGAGGAAACCCATGCGGACACAGGGAGAACATGTAAACTCCACCCAGATTGGGATTCGAACCGGGAATCCCTAGTGCTGAGAGGCAAATGTGCTAAACGCAAAGCCACCAGATTAAATCAAATTTAAAAAAAATTTTAAAAATTTAAAAAACACACACAGTTGTTCCTATAGTGAGGATATGAAAGGGTCCATGCCAACAAAACAAGACCCACATCCAAAAAGAGGTGTCTCAAATTCGTACATAATACGTAATCAGTTGTTTATATAAAGATGGTTATGCAGCTGAATTCTGAAAATAAAATAAATAAAGTTTATGATCAAAACTGATTTCTCTATAATAATAGAAGTTATCCAAAGTTTTTATTTGATTCAATCTGATCAGGTGACTGAAACTGCCCGTTCCTGCAGGTTCTTTCTGTACAACATCAGAAAGACCTTTCTTAACTGAAGATGCTACTCAGCTGTTATTCCAAGCCCTCATACTATCCCGGGTTGTTCACTGTAATGCACTGCCAAACTCAAAACTCTGCAGGCCGACTTGTGTTCAACCACCCAAGTGAACTCATGCCTCTTCATTACTCCTCTCTCTCTCTCCATTGGCTCCTTGTAGCTGCTGCATTCAGTACAAGACACTGACTCTGATCTACAGGACAATCTCTGGATCTGCCCCTCTTACCTTCACTCTATATTTTCAAAATACACAACAAAGCGTTCACTTCACTCTAGTGATGAATGTCAACTGTTCATTCAACCTCACCGTGGTGCTAATTGTTTAGCACTGCTAAATGGTGGAACCATCTTCCCAACTCTATCTGTAAGGCGGAGTCACTTAGTATCTTTAAGAAACAACTCACAAACACCTGATATAAAAAACATTTTTAAAGTGTGCGGGTTCCGATAGTGATCAGGTTTGATAATTCTACAGTGTACTGACTTGTGTTGTTCTCTCGTTTGTAAGTCGCTTTGGATGAGAGCATCTGCTTTATGACGAAATGTAAATGTAATGTAATGTAATGTAAAAAAAAAACACCATGTCCTTTGGCAGTTAGCAATTAACTATGATAATTCTAACGTGTGCACATTTGCGTGAACAAGCAGAAAAGAAGTGAGTTGCTTACTTAATAAAGGCTGGAGGCATGTCTCTCTTCATGATCTGGTCCTCTGTGGTCTGTACTGTCTCCTTTCCCACCTAAACACAAGAAACAACCTTGTTCAAACTTTATACCTATTTATGACCATCTCATAATCCAGAACAATACAAACCAATACAAATGTATTTTTGATTACAATGAATTGTAGTGCAGTTTAAAAGTCTCTCTTTTCTAAACTAGTTAATTTAACTTTGCCATGAACAGTCATATAGGAAGCAGAAGATATTTCTATCTCAGGGCATCATGGGACAAAGGTGCTAATACGGTTTTGATGCCCTGCTTTTATTTATAGTGCCGAGGTCCTTCAGATCTCAACCAGCAATACAGCAATCTGCAATCAATTGTGTGCTGTTATAACAAAAATAAAAACTGATAACAAGCAGCTGGGTCATATTACATGCACGATGCATAAATCACTGAGGTTAAGGTCTTTAAATACTCATTTGATTAATTTTACTTTCAGAGATTAGTACTCTTTATGTGAGCTTAATTAAACACCTATTATAAAAGGGGTGGTTCTGGTTCTTTAAATCTGATTTAGTTTGTGTGTTTGTGTGAGTGAGTGTATGCCCAATGATAGATTGGCACCCTGTCCTGGGCCTAAAACGTACTTCCCTGAGGCATGGGGAATCCCCCCGTGACCCTAGAGGATTAGGCGGAAGATAATAAATGAATAAAAGTCGAAATCATGTGTGTGTGTTTGCTATACAAATCCAGTGCCTTGATTACCACAACATTTGACATTCTTACTCTTTGGGACCCTGCAGAGATTTATATACTCTTTACAACCACCAAGAAGCAGCTTAAGGGGCTTTATTTTAGCAATCTTGATCAAACCTTTAACTGCACACCCCACAGCTTGATTTATGGCGTGTTAGTGTGTCATGGCGATGTGATTAACATTTACACCATTTGCAGAAAATGTCAACACAAGCCCGGGCAAAACGGCCCAGCGGCTAGTAAAATAGTAAAATATAAACTATATTAAACCTCCCTCATCTTATTATCTTCCAATTATACTGGGGTCGCGGGCCGATTCCTCATGCCCATCCAGTGGAGAACGTTACTGGTGCTGTGCAGATACATGAATCAATTACTCAATGTGTTTGGACTGTGGGAGAAAACTTGAGAACACAAAGAAAACATGGAAAGCCACCCAGATTGGGATTCAAACCTGGATCGTCAGCGCTGAGAGGCAAATGTGCTAACCATTACACAACTGTAAACCTAAAAAATCTTAAGTTAGTGACCTTTTAATAAAAACAGTTTATAAACTTGCAACGTAAAGATGGATACTAGACATTGGCTTGACCCAGGTGAAGAGTGGTCTTATGTCTGGGAAAATGTCAGCCATCACACACACACACACACACACACACACACACACACACACACGGCTGAGCAAATGGATAGAGTCCAAAGCAAATTGCAGGCCAAACACAGTATGAATGCTGCGAGTGACCCGCTTGGCACACAGACTCAGTATCAGTATTTGCCATGTCAGCAAAGCCTCAATAATCTTATTGCGCTCAGGTAGAACTTAATAAATATACAAAGAAATAAATACAATATAATAAATCTGCCCAAAAGATTAGCCAAAAGCATTAAACTAACTGTGTACCCTGCACATTTTGTTTGTCATGTTTTAATCAATTGGGATCCACTACCACCATAATGCTTTACTTCAAACACTCAGAGACACTGAACCCAAAGGGCGCATTCCGTGTTTATTCTTAGCTCACCGGTCCCTGGGTTTGTTTGCACTGTCCCTGCTTCAGTTATAACCTAAAGATGTCACAGAAACCACCCAGTTAAATCGAGTCTTGACTGAAGAATGACTTGATAAGACACGCTTTTGACTTTGTTTTGGTAATGAGAGAAACGGAAGCATTTACAGAAGTCAATTGTTTAAAATAAAGACTGAAACTAGAGAATGTCTTACTATGCCATTTTAAAATGTGAATCTGATGGGTCAGTGCTATAGTGTAGTGCAGTATTGTTGGTTAGCATGGTGGCACAGTGATTAACACTCTAACCTCATATTTATTTATTCATTATCTCCCGCTTTATCCTCTATTAGGGTCGCGGTGGGGTTCCCCATGCCCATCCAGGGAAGAACGTCTCGGGCGCTGGGCAGATAGACCCAGGACAGGGCGCCAATCCATCGCTGGGCACACACTCACTCACACAGACACACTCTATATGGGGCAATTTTTGAGAATTCAATTGACTTGATCCATGTTTTTGGACTGTGGGAGGAAACCGTAAAACCCGGAGTGAGTGAGTGTGTGCCCAGCGATGGATTGGCGCCCTGTCCTGGGTCTATCTGCCCAGCGCCCGAGACGTTCTCCCCTGGATGGGCATGGGGAACCCCACAGCGAGGAAACCGTAAAACCCGGAGAAAACCCACAGCGAAAACATGGAAACTCCACCCAGGTTGGGATTCGAACCGGGCTAACCACTAAGCCACCGTGCCACCCTAACCTTATATATATATATATATATATATATATATATATATGTGAGAGAGAGAGAGAGAGAGAGAGAGAGAGAGAGAGAGAAAGAGAGAGAGTCTATACATGTTACTGTTAATAGTACAGATTTTTATTGCAATAGGCATTGCGTTGATACATGCGTTTTTTTGCTGGACTGGCTGTTTACACACTACATATTGTTGGTTGCTTAAATGTATATTTTTTGTTTTTTTCATACTCTAGATTTTAATTTTTGTTTTTATTTTTATTTTATAGAACATGGACACTCAGCGGCGGCACGGTGGCTTAGTGGTTAGCACATTCATATCTCAGCGCTAGGGATTCCCGGTTTGAATCCCCATCTGGGTGGAGTTTCCATGTTCTCCCCGTGTCTGCGTGGGTTTCCTCTGGGTTCTCCGGTTTCCTCCCACAGTCCAAAAACATGGATCAAGTCAATTGAATTCTCAAAATTGCCCCATATAGAGTGTGTCTGTGTGAGTGAGTGTGTGCCCAGCGATATATATATATATATATATATATATATATATATATATATATATATACGCCCGAGACGTTCTACCCTGGATGGGCATGGGGAACCCCACCGCGACTCTAATAGAGGATAATGCGGGAGTTAATGAATGAATGAATGAATCCTCAGCACTAAGAAACAAACGTCGTACATACTATATCATAGTGCTGCCCACGTTTAAATAACAAATGTAAAATTTAAAATATTTAAAAAGCATTTATACATTTTCAAAAATTGGCAAACAAGTCTAGCAATCCAGAGTTGGGTTTCATTATCATCATCATGTAAATAATGCACATGGAATCATATTGAGAAATCAAATCAATTCATTTATGTTCATATCCAACGTGTTCTGTTGGAACACTGGGTTTAAAGAACAAGCAGCCAATGATTCATTTAGTTGCCTCATTAAATAAAATAAACAGAAAACATAATTTAATACATTGTACACATTTATTCTATAAGCATTTGTCAAGTTTTGTTTCTCAGCGCCTTATACTTCTTCTAACATACGACACGTCGAATGTAACCCTTCCCAGGGTAATCTATATTTCTACTCAGTTGGCAGGGGTTACATTAACGTGACCTCTGATGGTGGTAAACAGTGAGGTCAGAAGCCCTAAAAGCAGTAATGGCTGATGATTTTGACACATGCCTGACCCGGTCCCAAATTGGAAAATTAGCTCATTAGTACTGACCTGACGATCCGAGCACTCGATACACCAGTGACGTCAGTTACGCAGGATCAAACACAAAGCAATTCCTTCAGTTCCACAAACTGTGATTTAGGTTGGAGTATCCGCAAAACAGTTTGTAAACTCAAGTTCAAGTAATTTATTTATATAGCGCTTTTTACAATAGTACATTGTCACAAAGCAGCTTTACAGTTTTAAAAGCCTTTAAAGCCCCAAAGAGAAAGGTGAAGCAACAGTGGCAAGAAAAAAAAACTCTCTGTTATGTTGTTATCTTAAAGAAGAATCCTTGGGAGGACCAAGACTTAGTGGGGGACTCACTATATAAAACTATATAAGTCCACATGAAAACTATATAAGTCCATTGAGGGCATCCTGCAGGACTGCCAGTCCAGTAAAAATCCAGGTTCCATCCAGTAATTCTCGTAGCCGCAGTGCCTCGGCAGAACATTTTTTTAAAACTCAGCATCAAGGATGTAGTTTGGGTTCGTATAGAGAACGAAAAGTTCTCACTTGACCCCCCCCAGCCCCTAAACCCTGACAGTGCACGTTACCAATTGGCTATAACACACACACAATTCTAAAATACACCTGTATTCTATGTGTAAATGGCAAATGGGTTTTAAAATTCACAAATGTCCAGAAATTTTATTATTGAATATGTATTTTATAAAAATAAATAAATAAAAGGGTGGCACTGTGGCGTAGTGGTTAGCATGTCTGCCTCTCAGCCTTGGGGATCCAGGTTTGAAGCCCACTCTGGTTGGAGTCTACTAGGGTTTCCACCAGATTCTCTGGTTTCCTCCCACAGTCCAAAAACATTTAAGGTGATTTGACTGCTCTACATACATACAGTGTATAGGAGTAAGTGGAGTGGAAGTTAATTTTAGACCATCTTTGTCATTCTGCTCGCTGTCTCTTTTGCTTTTTCACTTTGAAGTGATTTTGTCATGTCTATGAATTCAATGGCTGTCTACTTGCACCTGTTTCCACACCCAGTCAGTCTTTTCACATTAAGTTTTGTCAATTTGCAAACACTTTTATCCAAAGTGACTGAATGACTGGGATCACACCACAGGGTCAGTAAACTGCCTTGTTTAAAGACTCACATTGGCAAGGTTTAAAATCTTTATATTAATAACCAACAACAACACCTTAACCACTGAGCTAGCATACTCCTTAACTCTGCTGTCCTGTAGTTTCATTATTCTTGTTCAATGTAATTTTAGCGTTTGGCATGTTCGCCTCTTAGCGCTGGGAATTCCAGGTTTGAATCCCAATCCTGGTGGAGTTTCATGTTTGGGTTTCCTCTAGGTCCTCCAGTTTCCATCTACAGTATAAAAACATGGATTTAAGGGTAAATAAATGTTCTAAATTGCCCCATATAGATTGTGTTTGTGTGTGTGTGTGTGTAAGTGAGTGTGCCCAGTGATTGATTGGCATCTAGGTGTATCTGCCCAGCATCTGAAATCCCCTGGATGGGCATAAGGACCATGACCATAGCAGAGGGTTAAGCGGAAGTTAATGTATGAACTTTGGCTGTCAATACAAGCCAAAATGGAAACACAAAATGAGTGGCCTCGTTTCCCCCATTACCCCAACCAACAGTCCACTGCATCAACCACATCTACATTTTTGTAAATATATAGTCCGTAATTTAAACGGTTTGCATAGCCATGAGATAAATTACTACAGGTTTTTGTGAGTATACAGTTATGTGTACATGAACTCCCAGTGACAGCTTCCATATCAGGGGTTGCTGCTTTCCTCATGGACTCTCGGATTCTCTCTCACTCTCTCTCTCTTGCTCTCAAGCAGTTAAATCATTACTTGCTGATTACTCCAACATACATGAAGGCTCACAGATCCTTTTAAGGAAACCTCACTTAACAGGAGTCCATAAAAGGCTTTACAACTTTGCATGCAAGTCAGACATGGACACCTTTGATGTAACATTTTAGCAATAAAGTACAGACTGAAAAAAAAATAGTGCAAAGAAGAGTTATGGATAATTTAATGCATAGTTACTGAAAATGCATGTAATCGCCAGGTTTGGATAATATGTGACCCATATTACTGTGATAATGGATTTGAAAAGAGAAGTCGAGGTCACCAGCTGCTCTTTTCTCAGTCAGTCTGCCAGATATCACCTATTACTAATTTCAGTAAGACAGGAATAAAGAATACAGTCATACCTACACTGACTGTACACACGACTGCTGGTTTCTACCCTCAGTGTCCATAAAAATGCACTTTGTTGTTTTATGACCACATACTGTAGTCCTCTTCTTTTTCTTACTGTACTCTTCACAATAATCAAAGCCCTAATAGGACCAGCACAGAACCAGGTATTACTTGGGCAGTGAATCATTCTCAGCAGTGCAGTGACGTGGTGGTGGTGTGTTAGTGAGTGTTGTGTTTATACCAGTTCATTTCATTTAATTTATTACATTTGGTAATTTAGCAGACGCTTTTATCCAAAGTGACTTACAAAGGGGTTGGGACCTGGTATTTAAACCCACAACCTTCAGATTGAAGATCAACACCCCAACTACTGAACTACCACATCAAGTTCATCCATCCATTATCTTCCGCTTTATCCTCTACAAGGGTCGCTGGGGGGGTTCCTCATGCCCTTCCATGGGAGAAGGTTTCGGGCGCTGGGCAGATACACCCAGGACAAGGTGCCAATCTATCACTGGGCACACACTCACTCACACAGACACACTTTATATTGGGTAATTTGGAGAATTCAATTGACCTTGATCAATTGACCTTGGGTTAAATGTGGAGGATAAAATCCTCTGTGTTTAAGTACAGTAGGGAAAATAAATCACTTTATCACTTATTACTGTACACTTACATATTTTTATTATCACACTGTATAAAACGATGCAGGAGCTACTCCGATGAATATATTCAAAAATTTTAAATGTAACACACTTTAAATGCTATATAACTAAACTCAGAACTAAATTTTTTTCTTCGTGATTATGGGGTAATGAATTTTTCAATAATGTACAACCTTATACATCACTCAGCAATAAACATCTGTTTCACAGCTAAGGGTGCGTTGAAAATATTAGACTGGCTTAAAAGGTAACCACCAGATAAAAACAAACCAGCAACAGTTCAGATATAGACTGACAGCATGGGCCAGACTCCAAGTGAGGTACACAACCTCCTGATAATATGCATTGCACTGTGGGACAGAAAGAGAGTCGGTGTGTTTTAAGCCACAGACCCGGGTGTATGTTTCTTGGAATTGAGAGTTGACAGAGGAAGCAGTCAGAGAAATGCAGACTACCTTCTGTGCCAGACTCCTGCTCAGCCGAGTGCTCTCATAAGCCATAAAAAGTGTGCTTGAGAAGGGGGGGAGGGGGGTGTTAAAGTCACCTATTCTCTGACATGACCCCCATGAAGCCTTGATGATCGAGCAAGCTGCTTAGCTGATTCTCTGTAAAAACATTCTGCCAAATTTCCTTGATATATCAAATAAAGTTTCTTAACAAGAAAAACTAAACTAACTTTGACCTTTTTGAAAGTTTGCTCTTTTTAAATGAACCGGCAAATATGGGTTGTGTAATAATTAATAACAACAACATAAATAGAGGGCTTTTTTAAGCCTCTAATAATAAACAGAGGGGTGAATTTCCTGAAGAAAACGCAAGTGTGATTACAGCGTGGCCGTAGAAGGCACAGTGCATACTTATATCCAAGCAATACTGTGAAAGAGGTAAAAAAAAAAGTGGGCGTAGACGGGTAGTAGGTCACTTAATCACACTTCGATTTTACAAGACCAGTCTGGCGGCAGCAATCGCCGACTCCAGTAAATTTAGTTTTTGTGGCTCAAAAATTGGCCGTGTTACGGGAGTGCAAATATCACCGTAATGTCAAGTGATTGGGAATTTTGGCTCAGAAACATGGGAATATCTATACAAGCAGTGGTCCCACCGATGAGCTGCACGTGTTCTGTGAAAACAGTGCCGATAGCTTGAAAATTGCAGAAGAAAAAAGCAAAATACTTTTTTTAATTATTTAAAAAAAAAAATCCCTATATTGTGTTAAATTACTTTATCCTAAATTCATTCTGCTTGTGAAGTATCAAATCTTGGCAATTTATGAAAATTGGCAATTTATTCATAGAAAAAAAATTATTACCACTAATTAGTTATTTCATTGGTTATTGTTTTAATTGATTCATGTGTTGTCATCGACGATGTGAGTGGGAGTTAAGTTTCAGTTTAATTGGAAGTTAAAACGGGAAGTGGGTGAAATAGCATTTGCATACTTTTTACCAGACATAGACAAACAGATGAAGCTAATATAGAGGTGGTAATAATAAAAAAGCGAAACAAATATGGTGATATAATAAAAAAAATCAGAGAACAATATATGGCAAATACGGCAATCACAATAATTTTTCTTATATGGCATCATTCCCAAACTCAGACACTTCACATATTTGCAAAAATTTAAATGTCAAATCTGCAAACATAAACAGGTTTAACCAAAGCATCAGTAAAGTGAACTTCAGCTCTCACAACTGACGTACATTTACGTAATTCAATTCACCATGCTGTACATCTACACTCACCTATGTATACATGTACAACAATGGCATATATGGGTGTGTGTGTGTGTGTGTGTGTGTGTGTGCGTGTTTGAACTCAAACATGAGTGTGCCACTTTCCACTTGCAGTTTACTAGCTGTTTTAGAACGTTCTGTTAACCTCTTTAGTGTTAAAAAGGCTTATTCCCGGTCATACATTCATTAGTTTTCACTTATTACTAGGGTTACTAGGGGGGGGTTCCATTCCAGAGCAGAAAGTTGTGGGTGCTGGGCAGATACACCCAGGCCAGGGTGCCAATCCATCGCTGGACACACACTCACACAGACCATATGGGGCAATTTAGAGCAGTCAATTTATCCTGAATCCATGTTTTAGGACTGTTGGAGGAAACTAGAGAACCCTGAAGAAAACCCATGCGGACACTGGAAGAACATGGTAACTTCAAGCAGATTGGGATTTGAACCTGGATCCCCAGTGCTTAAAGGTGAATCATTTCCTATTACACATCTTTAATTACTTTTAACATCCCATATGTTTCAGAGCACCTCAGGAAATATGTTTTTCAACGGTGTTTACATCAAACCGAAATGAAAACCGAAATGTGTTAGGATTATGTCCAGTTGATTCAACCCCCAAACTAGCACCCAGACCTAATACAGACTGTCAAAACTGAGACATGGTTTCTAAAAGGTGAACATAGACTGATTCATTCTCACAGAAACCGCCACCTAAGATTAAAACTACAGTCAACATGCACCTTGGGAACCCATATGTGGTAGTGAGGTCGTGTGATACAGAGGTACTCAGGGTTTTTAAACACCACTTACAATGACAAACAACGAGAGAGCATTCAGAGTGGAACCGGAATGTGACTTATTTAGACTATCCACACCATATCAACATAACCTCACATCGCTGTATATACAGGTAGCGATTTGGATAAGCTGGGTGTGTTATCCCCATTATGTATGTGTAATTAAATTTTGTTGATTAAATTGTTTTTCTTTCTTTTCTATTCTTATTTTTCTGTATATATGTGTATGTATGTATATATTTATAATTGTTAATATTTTATTTTGGGTTAATGTTTTTTTCATGATGTATGTAAAATTATGTATGTAAAATCTTTAAATTAGGGCGGCACGGTGGCTTAGTGGTTAGCATGTTCTCCTCTCAGTGCTAGGGATTCCCGGGTCGAATCCCCATCTGGGTGGAGTTTCCATGTTCTCTCCGTGTCCGCGTGGGTTTCCTCCGGGTTCTCCGGTTTCCTCCCACAGTCCAAAAACATGGATTAAGGTGAATTGAATTCTCCAAATTGCCCCATATAGAGTGTGTATGTGTGCGTGTCTGTGTGAGTCTGTGTGAGTGAGTGTGAGTGTGTGCCCAGCGATAGATTGGTGCTCAGTCCTGGGTGTATCTGCTCGGCGCCCGAAACGTTCAACCCCCCCCCCCTGCCCCAGCCCTAATCTCCCAACCCTCCTATATACCTATGGCCCCACCCTCGAGCCAAACCACTTGGCACTTACCTCTCTATGGGTAACCACCAAACTATTTATATTTCTCCAACATTCAACAATACATCAAACATATGCACATTATATATTTTGTACCCACTAGTAAGTATACTTATGGTTGATCAATTGTTGTGCATTTTAATAGTTCTTTTTTTAGGAAGCAGGTGTTTTGAAACTCTCCTGTCCTTTCCCCCCCTCCAAGGAAGGATGCAAATGGTGCCCCACACCCCGACGCCAACAGTCCCAGGTAAGTTGTCCATAAATTGTCTCTAAGCAGTCTTGGGTTTTATTATTGGGAGAATGGTAATGTGTTTGAGCTCATAACATCACACCATATCTACACTATACCAGGAAATGTTTTTAAGGAAATGCACAATTCAGGAAACCAAATGCAAATCTGAAATCCGCAGGATTCTGGCAGGAGTGATACAGAAATGTACAGAGTGGGCTGCAAATAAAGAACTCAATGATCCTGTGACTCTAACTAACTAACACCTACGATACACCAAAAAGCCTCTTTAAAACACATATACGGAATGTTTCCTTCGATATAAAGTACCAATCAAAGGTTTGGACACACCCCTTTCTTGATTTATGTTTCCATCATTTACCATATAGATGGACTTTGTGATTGGTGAGACCATTGCTTGTATACAGCTAAGGAATTGGTCAAACCGTTCCCATTTATTAAAATTCTCATTCACTTTGTATTACAATGATATTTGCACTTCCGTAACTCTGCCAATTTTCGAGCTACAAAAGCAAAATCCGCTGAAGTTGGAGAACGCTGCAGCCAGACCAGTCTTGTAATCTCTGTCCACTCGTGATCACTCTTCAAATTTGGATTAGTTTATTTCCTATAAGAAAAAAATCTGATATTTAAAGTGCCGTAATTCTGACAATTTTTGAGCTACAAACATGAAACTCGCCACGTCCCGAGTGATTTGCAGAGACACCCGCTCAAAACACAGACTGCACAAATTGCACTTTCTATTTATTTTTTATCAGTCTTCAAAAATTGCATTTCTCCTCCTCACTCTAACCACACCCTATTACCCGGCCATGCCCCCTTTTTATTTTAACTTGTTCACTGTTTTGCTTTGATATACTTAGGCATTACATCTTTATTGGAGACATCAGCACCAGACAGAAGTTTGGAGACGCCCCCTCTCTACTCTACTTATTGTCCATCTCCTCAGTTCCACTTACTGTAAAGATGGACCAAACTGTAGTCCACCACAAAGCCGGGATTACTTGGTTGGTGAATCAGTGTCACCTCATTGAGACTGCTGGGATAGGAATAATGCACCAACCAAATAATCCCTGCTCTGTGGTGGTACTATTGGGGTCCTGACCATTAGAACAGAGTACACAGTATGTACTGTAGAACACAAACAGATGGACTACAGTCTGGAATTGTAGAACTACGAAGTCCATCTTTACAGTAAGTGGAACTGAAAACATGGACAATAAGTGGAGCAGAAAGGGGGCGTGTCCAAACTTCTGACTGGTTCTGTGCATCTTTGAACAGGTGCTCTTGAAGGGAACAGGATTATGTCTCCAATAAAGACGCTGATGTCTGAGTCTTCCCCAGGCAGGGAGTCACTTTCCCTGAGGCCAGCCACTGTGAGACGGTGTTACTTCCCACTCACATAGTCCTATTTATTCCCTTTCGACATTCCTGCTCTCTATTTGTAACATACACATTACACAATAATCTATTACATACAGACACAGCATCATAATGCAACAGGAACACCGGTACCTAATTACTTGTGGCCAAATCTTTGAGCTGAAATCATCTCAGACAACATACTTGGTCCAAAATTCATTCATCTATTAAGGCTTGTGGTAATTTGCAGTTAATCTACAGCCAGACAGATGACGATGCCGTAAGCAGCTGTTCCAGTTTGCGGATTGTATAAATGTGCGTTCGATATCTTAACCTTGTTTTGAGTAACATTCATGGACACTTACAGCCATGTAGCTTACACTGATAGATAGATCTATAGATCGATCTATAGATAGATAGATAAACAGACAGTTTCAAGGTTAACTGACTGCTCTAAATTGCCCCATTTAAATTGCCCTTATATAGGTTCCCTGTTTTGAGTGTACAAAAAAAATATATATATATATATATATATATATATATATATATATATATACATATATATATATATATATATATATATATATATATATATTCATTCATTATCTCCCGCTTATCCTCTATTAGGGTCGCGGTGGGGTTCCCCATGCCCATCCATCACACACACAGACACACTCTATAGGGGGCAATTTTTTGAGAATTCAATTAACTTGATCCATGTTTTTGGACTGTGGGAGGAAACCGGAGAACCCGGAGGAAACCCACGCAGACACGGGGAGAACATGGAAACTCCACCCAGATGGGGATTCGAACCGGGAAT
>JAFMOD010000250.1:1818434-1869698 GCA_019802435.1 Corydoras maculifer
GTGTGTGTGTGTGTGTGTGCGTGTGTGTGTGCCCAGAAATTAGATTGGTGCCCTGTTTTGACTGTTAACCCCCTCCCTCATGACCCTAGTAGAGGATTAGGGGGAAGATAATGAATGAATGAACAAATGACTGAATGAAAGGATAGTAAGATGAGATTATAAAGTTGTATTTAGTACATTAAACTTTAGTTGTTAGTACGTCTGCTGTGGTCAGGCATTTAGAATGAATAGTTCTCTAGAGAACCTGCCAAAGACCTGCTTTAAATCTTTTGAAACAAAATGTATAGTTCTTGTCACATTCAGTGTTCAATGCAAAAGAAGCGAGATTAAATCTCTTAACAGTCTAATGCAGTTCCAACAGAGTAAAGAACATACCAGCCAAAGCAGATCTTGTTGCCGTGAGCATAACGGGCAAATGAAGAAAAGCAACCTTGTTGTTTGTGAGATTAATGCTTGTGTTTTCTTGGAAGCAGGATCTATGTATCAGAGCTGTGAATAGATAATATCCATGGTCTGTCTTTGGTTTCCCAAAAGGCACTACAGCATCTATCTTAAGACTTCCTTGAGACAGTAGAACATAAATCACTCTGAACGCCTCACGATGCCAGACGATGACGGTATAAAGTTCAGTCCGACTCAAAAAGTCTCAAGTGTTTCAGTTCCACCTTTAAGTTTATTTTCAGAATATCAACTCATTTGCCAGTCAGGGTTCAACAACTTCATCCTGTTTAATGCAGTAACAACGTAAAATTAGGCACATAAAACTGGCAGCTGGGCATTTAAACACAGATAATGCCGTTACTGTCAACAGAGCAGGGAATCCCTGCAATTCATTCTTCACTGAGTGCTAAGCATGGAGTGACAGAGAAAACCGGCAGCACATTCTCAACGCTCTACAAACACAAACCCATTTTGCATTCCATTATGCAAACAACCAGTCTTTCCACCACTCCTGGGTTTTGAAGGTAGGTGTATTCAAACATCAAACTGACATCAAAAACAATTCTGATCTGAACGTGAATTAATAGTGCACACATATATACCAGATAATATTACAAAATATTATCAGTTGTTGGGAGAGCATTTGTCAGAAAGAGTTGCGAGTTGAGTATGGTGTGTAAAGAGACCAATGAAAAGCATCACACAGTGACAAAAAAGCTGCGATCACATTTCATATGGCAAAAGGCCACCCATCAAAGCCGTGTGCCAAATTTGAGACATTTCAAAGGCCAGCAAAATCACCAGGCCTCAAACCCCCCACCAAAACATTTGGGCTTATTTGGAACAGCAGGTGAAACTCTGAAATAGAGATCATAAACTCGAGCTGATTGCAGGACTCAGAGGAGTGGGCTAAAATTGACAGGAACTCAGTGTCCAGGAACTCAGTGAGTCCTTGCCTTCTACGTCTGGCATCAGAGAAATGGCACAAGTAGAATACATGTTCACAGTGATGTTTGTCGAAGTTTATTTACCAGTTAAGCAAAAAGATGAAAGGTTTCAGTTTGAACCCAGCAAACCACCAAATTTTAGCTAAACTGGACTTTCTACTCATTTTAAACAGTCTAATACAACATTCCTTTTTAAACACACAGCAGATGCATTACCTACCTTTGTTAATGCAACAAATAAGACATAAAAAGATTTTTTTTAAATACTTGGATGATAAAAATGTTACACAGTGTTGTGATTCACAGTGTTGAAATTCACACATTTTAGGGCTGCATGATTTTGCAAAAATGTCATATTGTGAATATTGGGGACAACATTGGGAACTACAATCAGACATCCATGCCTACTATCTTGAGTATTAAGGGAAATTACAGATTACTGATTATCAGATTTATTTTTTTATTTTTTTATTACTGATTATCAGATCAGATTAATTTATCAGATTATTCTATTTTTTTCTAAATAAAGAAAAACATGCGATAAATCCAAATAAAATAAATTTTATTGCTAATGTCATATGGGGATACATGTTTGAATCCCAATCTGGTTGGGAGTTTCCATGTTCTCTGTGTCCGCTGGGTTTCCTCCCACAGTCCAAAAATGGGTTCAAGGTAAACTGAATGATCTAAATTGCCCCAAATAGTGTGTGTGTTCATGTGCGTCTGTGTGTCCAGTGATAGATTGGTTCTCCCCTGAATGGGTATGGGGAACCCTCACGTGACGCTAGTAGAGTATTAAGCAAAAGACAAATAATGAATGAATGGTATTTGGAGAAAAGAACAATTATCTGACAGGAGGGCTCATTATAGCTGATACCCCTTATTAAGTATCAGTGAAAAAATCTTAACCAAAAATCCATAGATTAGGTGGTAGATCAGTGGTTAAGAGACGGTGCTATGAATCTAAAGGATGGAAATGCAAACTAAACAGCGCTAAGTCCACTAAAAAGGCCCCTAAACAAGCCTCTGCTGTATCATGACACTGAACTATAATCCCATATATCGAGATGGGATACCTGTAAGTCACTCTGGATAAAAGCGTTTGCAAAATAACAATGTAATGAAGTAATTATTTTACTTAATACAAACACATTGCTAACAACTGCAATTAGATTAACCATGCAACACAAACCCAATTTCATACTACCACACATAAGCTACAGGATCAAAGAGATCATTAACCATTATATTAATTATACGACAAACAACTTTTTTAAGTGCTATTGTAACTTTACTACACCCAACTAACTTTAGAAACTGCAAACCAATTGTGCCATTTGCAATTGTGTTATTGCAACACTATGATTCAGTGACTCACAAAAAATTAACACTTCAGTGAGAATCCCATACGACAACTAATGTGTACTTTACATATACCACATGCCCACAGTTTAAGAATGATGTAACATCACAACTGCAAAACCTCGCATTCCAACACCATTTAAGTCAACACCTCATCTTAGTAAGTACAACAGCTTCCACTCTTCTGAAAAGGCCTTGTGACCTATCCTGACCCAAAGCCTAGGCTATTAATAAAAATGTTGGCTTAGTGGTTAGCACGTTGCTTCTCAGCGCTGGGATCCAGGTTTTAAACCTGATCTGGGTGGAGTGTCCATGTTCCCCACGTATCTGTGTGGGTTTCCTCCGGGTTCTCAGGTTTTCACCCACAGTCCAAAAACATGAATTCAAGGGCTCTAAATTCCCCTTATTTAAATTACCCCTATATAGTGTGTGTTTGGGTGTCTGTGTGAGTAAGTGTGTTCCCAGCGATGGATTGGCACCCTGTCCTAAGTGTATCTACCCAATGTTCTCTCCTTGTTGAGCATGGGAACCCCACCCCCCACAACACTAGGCCCTAGGAGAGGATTAAGGAAATGAACTTGCCCCTATATAGTGTAAGCATGTCTAAGTGAGTGAGTGTGGGCCCAGCGATAAATTGTCATGCTGCCCTGGCTGTATCTGCCCAGCGTCCTAAACGTTTTCCTTTGGATGGGCATGGGGAACCCCCACATGGCCCACCCTTAGTAACTAATATAGGATTAAGGGAAAGATAATGAGATGAGATGAGTCCCAAATGTGTTTAAAGACTTCTGAACACTGCATTCCCATCCTATGAAATAAACTCATCAGACCTCACAGATCACTTTCAGGTTAACACCCACACTGGGTTCACACTAAATAGTCAATGTATATTTCATCGCTGAGAGGCGAACGTGCTAATCACTAAGCCACTTTGCCGCCCTAAAAGTATAACAGTCTAAATTTTAAACAATCTAAAAATTGTATGTTGTAGCACTTAACCCAAACCCTTAAAAAAACATGTCCAAAGAGTTTAATCCACATAGTAGTCGACAAGGGTGGGGTAGCTCAGTGGTTAGGGTATTGGACTATTAATCTAAAGGTTCAAATTCCAGGTCCAATGAGGTTATCACTGTGAGTCCTTGAGTAAGACTCTTAACCCTCATTGCTCCTGGGGGGCTGTATCAACCATGTGCTCTGATACTTGTAAGTCGGTTTGGACAAAAGCATCTGCAAAATGCAGCACTGGAAAAAAATTGCACCACTGATTTAAATATAAGGATATGTTATTCTTATTTGTTATATATGTCTTATATGTTCTGATAAGAGGGCGGCAAGGTGGCTTAGCGGTTAGCACGTTCGCCTCGCAGCACCAGGGATTGCCGGTTCGAATCCCCATCTGGGTGGAGTTTCCATGTTTTCCCCGTTTCTGCGTGGGTTTCCTCCGGGTTCTCTGTTTCCTCCCACATATATAGTGTGTCTGTGTGAGTGAGTGTGTGCCCAGCGATAGATTGGCACCCTGTCCTGGGTGTATCTGCCCAGCGCCCGAAACGTTCTCCCCTGGATGGGCATGGGGAACCCCAACGCGACCTTAATATAGGATAAAGTGGAAGATAATGAATGAATGAATGAATTTTCTAATAAGGTGGCTTGGTGGTTAGCATGTCCGGTTTGAATCCCAATCTGGGTGGAGGGTGGAGTTTCCATGTTCTCCCAGTGTCTGCGCGGGTTTCCTCCGGATTCTCTGGTTTCCTCCCACAGTCCAAAAACATGGATCAAGGTCAGTTAGCTGCTCTAAATTGCCCCATATCGAGTGTGTTTGTCTGTGTGTCTAAGTGAGTGTGTGCCCAGCGATAGATTGGCGCCCTGTCCTGGGTGTAACTGCCCGGCGCTTAAGAAGCTCTCCCCTGGATGCCCAGCCCCTCCCACGCACGATTCGTTTTTTCAAAATGAATGTGCTATCCACTGCTGACAGACATATCCATCCATCCATCAGCTTCCGCTTTATCCTCCATTAGGGTCGCGCGGGGGGGGGGACGTCTATCCAGGGGAGAAAGTCTCGGGCACTGGGCAGATACACCCAGGACAGGGCACCAATCTATCGCTGGGCACGTACTCACTCACACAAACACACTTTATATGGGGCAATTTGGAGAAATCAATTGACCTTGATCTATGTTTTTGGATCCATGTTTCCCGGAGGAAACCTACGCGGACACGGGGAGAACATGGAAACTCAACCCAGATTGAAATTTGAACCGGGAATCCCTAGTGCTGAGAGGAGAACATGCTAACCACTAAGCCCGCTGACAAACATATTTCCTATGTAATTTCATTTTATCCAATATAACTAATGAACGATCAAACAAAATGAATGTAACAACAGTTTGAAAAATGGATAAATTCACTCATGAAAAGACAGTTTTTAAAGAGGACAGAGGGGGAATAAGGGATCTGGGCTAAAGCCCCTGATGTTCAAAACCCTAAATACGCCCCTGGCGCGGAAGATAATGCATATGTTATTAGAATTATTCATTCATTCATTCATTATCTTCCGCTTTATCCTCTATTAGGGTCGCGGTGGAGTTCCCCATGCCCATCCAGGGGAGAATGTCTCGGGCGCTGGGCAGATAGACCCAGAACAGGGTGCAAATCTATCGCTGGAGACAAACTCACTCGCACAGACATGCACGCATACACACTCTATATGGGGCAATTTGGAGAACTCAATTGACTTGATCCATGGTTTTGGACTTTGGGAGAAAACCGAAGAACCCGGAGGAAACCCACGCGGACACGGGGAGAACATGGACTCCACCCAGATGGGGATTCGAACCGGGAATCCCTAGTGCTAAGAGGAGAACATGCTAACCACTAAGCCATCGTGCCGCCTATTAGAATTATTTATTCAGTCATTATCTCCCGCTTTATCCTCTATTAGGGTCGCGGTGGGGTTCCCCATGCCCATCCAGGGGAGAATGTCTCGGGCGCTGGGCAGATAGACACAGGACAGGGCGCCAATCCATCGCTGGGCACACACTCACTCACACAACCACACTCTATATGGGGCAATCTTGAGAATTCAATTGACTTGATCCATGTTTTTGGACTGTGGGAGGAAACCGGAGAACCCGGAGGAAACCCACGCAGACATGGGGAGAACATGGAAACTCCACCCAGATGGGGATTCGAACCGGGAATCCCTAGTGCTGAGAGGCGAACGTGCTACCCACTAAGCCACCGTGCCGTGCCTATTACAATTATTCTTATTTTAAATTGAATAACCTTTGTATTTTTCCAAAATGTCCATGTGCTCCAATCCGTGCACGTGTGGAAACACTTCGCCGGGAGTTCAGGTGTCAAACCCCCAGAAGTGTCACTGCCCACGGAGCCCGAGAGTCGTGACCGAACTGAAAGCTGGAGCTCACCCGCACTAGGTTGCTGACAGCCGCCTGCACAGCGGCCACCGGCGCGGTCAGATCGGGAATGGCTTTCCCATCAACTTCTCCCTCCTCATGCATGATGACCAGGTGGGAGATCTGCTGAGCCACCGGCTCCAGGATACTCTCGATCGTCTTCGTGTGGAACACCGGCATCGTGGATCTCAACGCTGCCCCACTCTAACGCGCAAAAGACGGCGGCAACAAGCACCCGTTCCTCCCGCTGTCCGCTTTGAAGCCGAGCCGATCCGGAGCTCCCGACGCGGCTCCCCGTCATGCGGCGTGGTCACCGAATCCTCCGCGCTGCTCGCTTCTGACCCCCTGCCTCGCAAACAGCAGTAGCTAGCAACCAATCAGAGGCGGGGTAATAGCACCAGCCGCCGCTCTGATTGGTTAATCAGCTGGCAGCGAGCACAAACTGCTACCTAAACAACGCAAAACGCGCTGTGCCCAAACATGGACTGTGCAGGGAGGATTCCTCTCATCACACATCCCCAGAATGTCTTCACAAAGATATCTACATCCAGTCAGCTTTCAAATTTATTCATTCATTCATTCATTATCTTCCGCTTTATCCTATATTAGGGTCGCGGGAGGGGGGGAGGTCCCCATATCCATCCAGGGGAGAACGTTTCGGGCGCTGGGCAGATACACCCAGGACAGGGCTCCAATCTATCACTGGGCTCACACTCACTCAGACATGCACACATACACACTCTATAGGGGCAATTTGGAGAACTCATTTGACTTGATCCATGTTTTTGGACTGTGGGAGGAAACCGGAGAACCCGGAGGAAACCCACGCAGATACGGGGGGAACATGGAATCCACCCAGATGGGAATCCCTAGTGCTGAGATGCGAACGTGCTTACATTTACATTTACATTTAGTCATTTAGCAGACGCTTTTATCCAAAGCGACTTACAAATGAGAACATTACAAGTCAAAAGTTATGGAGGAAACCAACTATACTGTAAATTCATCAAACCTGATTGTTATTTGATGCTGCGCCCCCCCCCCCCCTTTTTATTTTTCCTACAACAGGTATTTGTTAAAGAGATGCGTCTTCAGTAGTTTTTTAAAACTGTTTAGTGATTCTGCCTTACGGACAGAGTTGGGAAGAACTCTGGACTGTGGGAGGAAACCGGAGAACCCGGAGAATACTCACACAGACACGGGGAGAGCATAGAAATTCCACTCGTATTGGAATTCGAACCAGGAATCCCCAGCGCCGTTCGCCGAGAAGCGAACGTGCAAACCACTAATCCACTGTGTCACCCATTGCCACATAAGTTAAATATAAAATAATGGTGGGCCAGTTTTCACAGGTTTATCTTACCTTACAAGGTACTTTACTGCTATATATGTTCAATGTAAAGATAACGAATGACACATACACACACACACATATATATACTGTATATTGAGGTTTGTCGGTTCAAATCCCAGGTCTACTGACCAATGTGTGTCTTTAAACAAGGTACCTTACACTCATTGCTTCAGGAATGCTTTATCAACCATGTGTTCTAAAGCCCAACCATCAAGTTGAGATACTCATAAGTCACTTGGAGAAAAGCATCTGCTTAATGACTTCATGTAATGCTTATATGCAGGTACATATAATTCTTTGATCCAACATGAGTTCATAGTGAAAGAGAGTGAGAGAAAGAATGAGAGAGAGAATGAAATAGAGAGAGAGAGAATGAAAGAGAGAGAGAGAATGAAAGAGAGAGAGAGATTAATTTTCTTTTAATAAATTTAGATTCAGTTACCTATGTCACAGTTGACATTTAATGTGATAATTTAATCTCAACGTCAGCGTACACATGAGCAATATTACTAGGACATGGTTCTTGCAGCTGCATAACATTAACAGGAAAAGAAGTAAACTTTTGTTCCTGAGTTGTAGAACAATGTTAAATTTGACTGCAAGTTGCTTTTTTAAACAATATGTCATTTTTCTGGTGTATTAACAAAATTGTTTTGTATAACTGCTCAGCACTTCTATCTTATTCATCATTAATCTTTAAAATCTTACCAATCCTAACTTAATAAAAAAGGGGTTTAACAATTAATAGTCATTCATTTAAAAGTTTAATAAACTCCAGCATTAATGCGTAAGACAGACTAAACTGTTTAGAGAGACTCTCCTTGGCTTCCATGTAACACTGCTGTCACGCTGCTCATGGTCTCTGTGCACAGGTCTAGTACAATGCCTAATAAGGATTCAGTCTGAAGGAGCAAATGCATACCTTGCAACTCTTGTATAAATTGTTTATTGTCACCTCAGCAGCTTCCATGCAGTTCTGAAGTCATTCAGGAGCCGGAAAGTAGAAATGTTTAAGAGCACAGCTTGTCCTTTAGCTTTAGGTTTAGTTTATTGCATTGCATTCCTTTTTGGCTTGTTCAATACTATACAATGTATGTTGTATTTGCATTCGTATACTGATTTTCTTTTCTCTTCACATTCCACATACATCTGTGTTATTGTATCATTCAAGACTGCTTTTAAATTTTAGTTTAATTTTTAGATCATAATTGTTTTAAAAGAAACATTACAGCTGTTCTGAGTGAATGTGCGGATGGTAAGTGAATTTGAATGATGCATTAATTTAGAACCACAGCTGTGAGCTGTGCTTTGTCTAATATTGTTATGCAAAATGCATTAAGACATCATTAAATACTTAAGAACCTTATGTGTATACATTTTTAAAGGCCAAGTAAAGCAGTAAAGTATACTTCCATAATATGTTTGGTGTCAGTAGTGTGTGAGTGAGGCAATTACAGATTAAATAGCATTAGGATTAATTAGGGTATTGGGGTATTCTCTAGGGTATTGGGGTATTCTCGCCTCTTGCCTCTTGCATCTCTAATATATGAAAGCATATAGCTACTGAAGCACTCTAAAGGTAAGCCAGAAATTTATTTATTAAACATTGTTAATTAAACGTTGTCTGAATAACTAAAGTCTAGCAACTTAGATCTTTGATCAAACTTTATTTAGCAGGGTAAAAAGAAAGAAGTCATGTAAAAGTGGCTGTGATCTACCCAGTTAAAAAAACAATTTGTCTTTGTGGGCATTTTGTTTTCTATTAATCATTAATGACTATCATGTTACAAAAACACCACTGCTCTCTTTATAGTGTTTGGTTACGCAGAAGGATTTCAAAGTATATTTGCCCCCTCTAGTGGAGAATTAGTGTCAAAACACCAAAGTAAAACGGGAAAAGCCAAAGTACCGTGGAGTAATAACGTTCTGCTCGTTTGTAATAGTTTACAACACTGTAATGCTGCTTTGAAGACATACACCATTTTAAAATGACTAAATAAATAAATAAACATGAACCACAATTGTTAATTTTGCAGTCTTAAACCTTTTAAACTAGTACACTAGGAGTAGGTCATGTCTACATTAAATCTGATTGGCTGAGCCGGTTGTCCAGCAGTGGCATTATTGAAGATAATTCACCATTTCTGACAGCTTTACATTCGAAAGTGGTTAAAAATAATTTTAATTCATGTATCAGAAAGGGAAATACAAATTTATATAAACAGTGAGCTGATTGGCGATGAGCATTAAGCCCGTATCCTGTTACTATGCAATCAATGTTCACTTTTAAAAACAGACTAGATTACATTAATCTTGTTTGAAAATGAACAAATGTATGAAACCTTGTTTTTAGTATACTGTTTTTAGAACCGTTTATTAAAGACAATAAGTCACTCAAGTCATCCACATTTTACCCATTCGTGCCCCAGGGCACTTCAGCCATAGTACTTAGTACTTAACCCCAAGCCTACGACTGCCCAAATAAAGAAAACCTATTCATGCACAGGGAGGATATCCAGAAAATGTTATAAAACAGGGAGTTCTGGTCTTTAAACCTGATTATCTGAGCCATTTGTTAGATTTTTAATATTAGAGAAACTGTAAACCTGTTAAATAGCATTCACTTCAAAACCCGGACTAGATTACGTCGTGAAAGACCTGTTTATTGATGCTATGCGTCGTGCCTAGCGACACCCCTTTCCCATGAGCTATCCACAATAATGTTACAATAATCTTAAGTTCTACTGCGTTGAACAGAGAACATTCATTCATTCATTTATTCATTATCTTCTGCCTAATCCTCTTTTAGGGTTGTGTGGGGGGTTCCCCATGCACATTTCCAAGGTTTCAAGCGCTGGGCGGTTACACCTGCGACAGGGCACCAATCTATCACTGGGCACACACACACACACACACACACACAGACACACACACACACACACACACACACACACACACACACACACACACACACACTATGTGAGGCAATTTAGAGCATTCAATTCAACTTGAATTCATGTTTTTGAACTGTAGGAGAAAACCAGAGAACCTGAAGAAAACCGAGGCAGACATGGGGAAACTCCATCCAGATTGGGATTGGAACCTGGATCCCCAGAGCTGAGAGGTGGACATGCTACCACAACAGTAAACACAACAGCATTTATTTTATCTAAATATAAGCTTCCTATGCACAATAGCACCCAGCCACTCCTGGCTACCAATAACTGATATATATATATATATATATATATATATATATATATATATATATATATATATATATATATATATATATATAGGAGGTTTGTAAAGAGGGTCACGAAGAGTAAGTAAGTTCACATGCACACACACCCGCACCCACACACACTAACACATAAATACACCCAGAGACACATACACACACAGGACACAGGACTTTTTTTTATAAAAGGCATAAGTAATGTAAGATTCTACACATTAATATATTGTTTTTGTGATTCTAAATATAAATAATCATTTAATATTTAACATTACTGTAGATATAAAGAACACATTTTCTTGAAGCATTTCAATGAGTCTGGCATAAATTAATCAACTGAATGTCATCATAACATCAGCATTCTTATCAACTGCATCATGAATTCAATTTCCCACAAACATGACTTATGTCCATTTCGCGAAACAGATCCACAGCTGTCACTGTCTCATTTTTTTTACACAGCTTTCCAGTGGGAAACAATCTCTTCTGTCTAACTCATTTCTTACCACCCACTTAAAAATGTTTGTCGTTTTTTTTATTTATTCTTGTGTAGGATGCACATGTTTTCTAATCGTAAGTATAGTATTCCACCTGAGGTATAGTGTGGGTCGTGGGGGCTACATGCTCATCTGAGGTATTGTTAGACACTATTTGTGGTATGTAGAGTGAAAACATGCCCTGAGGTTATTACTTTTTATAATTAAAATGGTTTTAATTGGCACACATACCACTAGGTCACCTGAGAGCAACATTAAATAATTCTTCAAACAAAATTAAATTACGGCAGCACAGTTGCTTAGTGGTTAGCGCGTTTGCTTCTCAACACTGGGGATCCAGGTTCGAATCCCAATCTGAGTGTTTCCATGTTCTCCCTGTGTCTACGTGGGTTTCTTACAGGTAAAAAAAAAGTGATTCAAGGTAAATTGATGCTCTAAATTGCCCCATATAGTGTGTTTGTGTGTGTCTGTGTGAGTGAGTGTGCCCAGTGATGGATTGGTGCCCTGTCCTGGGTGTATCTGCCCAGCGCCCGAAATGTTCTCCACTGGATGGGCACAGGGAATCCCCCCTCCCCCACTCCGTGACCCTAGTAAAGGGTTAAGTGGAAGATAATGAATAAATGAATGATGCCATTGGGTCTAGTTATGCCTACACTTACCACTAGCCCCTGTCACCTATTGACAGCAATATGAAATAATTCTTTAGACAAAATTAAATGCCATGTTTGCTTTTTATTTACGTTATTACAAAAGGTAAAAAAATTTTTTTTAATACATTCAAATTGGGTAATGTTGCAACAATAAAAAAATTTAAAAATACATAAACGTAAAAAATTTTTTATAAAAAAAACAGGGCAACAAAATGCCAATATATACAGAACGACAGAATGTAATGAAAAATGTTTTAGCTTTTCATTTAAAATAACATACATCACACAAAAGGACCTGCTTTAACTTAAAAAAGGCCTTTCCAAATTTGTTTTCTAAACTGTAAACTGCAAAGCTACAATTCCTGATATGTACATAGTAATATTATTGAATGAATTGTTGTACCGTTTTTTTAAAACTACATACTGCATCTTTACATCACATGTCTGCTAATTCCTCATACACAGTAGATAATATAATCAGGATATATTAAATACAATCTAATAAATATATAAGTTATCATTATAAAAAATATATACTGTACAATGTATATTCTTACAGATTTTTATGTAAAAAATATATATATATATTAAAATGCAATGTCATTGTTTTTGTGTCTGTTCAACTTCCTTTCCTGGCTATTGTTTTTGGGGGTACATAATGCCTTTTGCGATTGAAGGTAGACCTGTGTGCTTAGCAATCCAGCTGTTGTAATTGGTGACCTTTGTATAGACACCGGGTTTAAGTCTATCGGCACATCCTTTTCCCCAGCTGATGACTCCAAACAGGAACATTCTGTCATTCACTTCACACAGTAAAGGACCACCAGAGTCTCCCTGCCACAAGGAAAAACAACAGTTAGTCTGTAAGTTGACCAACAACATACTTAAAACTATTAAAACAATAAATGAAATGTATTTTCATTTACATTTGGGGCGGCACAGTCTCGAAACATGGATTTAAATTGCACTAACATGCCTTAAATTGCCCCATATAGTGTGTTTGTGTGAGTGAGTGATTTCAGTGATAGATTGGCGTCTGTCGTGGGTGTATCTGCCCAGCACCTGAAATGTTCCAATGATCCTAGTGAAGGAGATAAGTGGACGATAATGAATGAATGAATTAACAACATACCTGGCAGGCATCCCTTTCCCAGCTTTTACGGGGGGGGGGGGGGGGGGGGGGGGGGGGGGGGGGGGGGGGGGGGGGGGGGGGGGGGGGGGGGGGGGGGGGGGGGGGGGGGGGGGGGGGGGGGGGGGGGGGAGAGAGAGAGAGAGAGAGAGAGAGAGAGAGAGAGAGAGAGAGTCAAGTGAAAGAAATATACAATTACATTTAAGTGTTTATTTCTTTCACTTGAGAATTTTCGCACCTTGTACATAATAGCTTTACATTTAAAATATTTTTATTTTCTCTTGTCTATTTGCATGTCTTCTTCAACCCTGTAAATCATCAATACTTTAAAACTTAATTTTATATTTTTACCCTTTTCTTAGTTAGATTTTACATTTCAGATGAAACTTTATTCCTATAATTTATTGACATTTTATATATCCATTTGTTATTTTTTCCTATTATTTCTGTATTTATCTACATTTTACATGTAATTTAATTTTAAATTTTTTTTAATTGGTGGCACAGTGGCTTAGTGGTTAGCACGTTCACCTCTCAGCATTAGAGTCCCATTTTCAAATCACAATCTGGGTGGAGTTTCTTTCCACGTCTGTGTGAGTTTCCCCCAGGTTTTTTAGGTTCCTACCACAGTCCATAAACATAAATCAAGGTAAATTGAATCCTCTAAACTGCCCCATGTAGTGTGTGTCTGTGTGAGTGAGTGTGTCCAGCAATAGATTGGTGCTGGGTGTCCTGGGTGTATGTGTCACTCGTCCTGGGTGTATGTGATTAGTGCCTGAATAGTTCTCCCCTGGATGGGCATGGGGAACCCCCTCACAATCCTAGTAGAGGATTAAGTGGAAGGTAATAAGTGAAGTGAATATTATTTAAATTAAATACCCTTTATTTAGTATAAATGCAGTTCTTAAAATTTCATTTAAAACTTATTTTCTTTCTCTAATAATCTCTTTGTGTGTGCAGACCATCATTCACCAATTTCACTGCAAGATGTGCTGTGTATTAATGAGCATGTGACAAATTAAAATTGATTTAATTTGATTTGAATTAATTAATGAGTTTCATGATATCTAAAACAAGATTAAAGCTCAGCAGCCTCTTGTTACATAATGAGGACTTTTTGCTTTTGTTTGCACTGCTGGCATGTAGAGCTTGTTTTGCAGCTGTGATTATCTCATTCTCTGGGTATTCCTATTTTCCAGATTTCCCAAACAGGTGGCAAATCCCACACAATGTGGATGCAAAACCAATCTGCTTTGAGTAACTACAGGATTCTTATATTCTATTCCATGTTTCTGATAAATTACTTTTGAAAAATGGCTTATACAACAAGAAAATTACTGTTTACTTGATACATCCTCGATACACTAATAAATATTAGAATTTTAAATATTCTGATTTGGGATAATTTACCATATATAGTTACATTTACATTACATTTGGTCATTTAGCAGACACTTACTAAGCGAGCACATGGTTGGCCACACCAGCCCTGGAGCAATAAGAGGGCCTTGCTCAAGAATCCACATTGGTAACTTCAGTGGACCTGGGATTTAAACCCACAACCTTCAGATTGATAGCCCAACGCCCTAACCACTAAGCTACGATGCTTCGGTTATATATTACATATTACCCACATACTACCCTATAGTTATATGCAAATTTTTGGTTTGATATTTAATGTTCAGTGAATACATATTAACTTTGCCAATGTTTATACCCATATTTTATCATTTTATTTAATTTTTATAGCCACTTATTTAGGTTTACCTTTAGGCGCAGGGGCTGATCCTACACAAACATATTTTTCTAAAATAATTCAGAAGCTTTTTCCTTGAAGTAAGTTCACAAACCACTATATCATCATGCCACCCCATATTATTAAGCAATTAATAAGGCATGTGTTTTGAAAATGCCATAAAAATGATAAAATCGGTTTGATAAAGAAAAAAAATGTCAATGTGATAGGAAAAAAATGTATTACTGTAATGGTTGCTGTAATTTTTTTTGTTAGCGTTATTACAAAATAAAAAAGACTTGACTTACTACTTCTCTCTTTGCCATATCCAGCAATGTGGCAGACAGTTCCATAGGGCCTCATCTGCTGTGAAGGGGGCAGACATGCTGTTCTCACTGTGCTTGTCCTCTCTGCACAATGTCCATTACTGTCTTGAATCTGCAACAGAGCTGAACACACACAGGACATGATCAACAAAACTGAAAAACAACTTCTGCTTAAAACATATATGTGTGTCACAGAAAGAGTAAAAAAGAATAGAGAAAACGAAAGAGAAAAAGATAAGGCTGTTTAAATGAATACCTATGTCATTATTGTAGTTCTCAGATAAGCGATCGAAATTCTCATGAACTACAAGTTTTGTTACTTTAAACATCTGCTCTTCACTTAGGTTCGTCTCATTGATGGCATTTTTTCCTAAATAGACTGTATAGTCATCCAGATTTGTTCTTCTTCTGCTCAAAACAAGCAATGGATTAATTATGTCGTCCTTCAAATTTGTTCTTTGACATTACAAATGACAAATAGTAAAATGTAATAATTAAATTACAGCAGATGTCAAAAAAGCATGAAATACCTGTCGCCAAAACAATGAGCAGCTGTAAGTACCCAACAGGGTGCAATGAGTGTAGCTCCACACTGAAACACTTTTGCTTCTTCTTTCCTTAGAACATTTGCATTGTTCCCTTTTAGATATTTAAAGAGAGATGCAATCCAAGGATGTGCCTTTGCCGATGACTTTGAACCTCCTACAATTTTAATTTTTTTTGGTTCTTCAACTCGTTCTCCACATGTAGTTTCTGTTAATATAGGACATATTTTTTTTTACAATTAAACATTTATATTAATTATAAATGGTTTGTAAATGGTGGTTTTAATTGAGGATCTTACCTGTATCGTAAATCATGACTGGATCTGTTTTGAAAGAATATATTATCAGTTTTACACACACAATGCAACTTGTAAGGTAAGATTAAAAAAAAATGAAAAGATCATTTATGTATAGCTCTTAACTCACCTGGCTTTGTATCACACTTTGGAATACTACACGCTCTGCGAAATACTCCATGTTTGTGAGGCCTTTGAATCCAGCACCACGGCCGGGCTCTGTTATCTGGATTTCTGCACAAACACCAAAGTCAAGTCACATTCACAAGAAGTGCAAATCTAAGGATTTTCAAAACATGACTCACAGACTGATAAGGCTAGAAATGGTTTAAGGAAAATGATATTCCTATTACATATTTTCCTTCGTAACAAGTGTAATTTATTTTCGTCAGAAACATCAGAGTTAGATTAGATAAATGTAGTTATTACAACAACTTACATGATAGCATGGTATTTACTGCAGACAATAATTATTCTTTTATTGCAGTTGAAATATTTACTAATAATATTAATAATAATAATTTATACAGCACAAACTAATGAAAAAAGGTTCTATGACTTTTACCTGCAGTAATTGTGGGATCCAAGCCCATCTAATATATCCTCTGTTGTCAAGTGTTGAACTGTGTTCCAATTGAGACACTTGTATTCTTTTGATGTTACAGATACAGTGCCTCTGTACTCATGGCCATTGCTTCCCACATCAATGCATTCTGACAAGAAAAAAAATCAAGATCAGCACAATGGAATGTGGAAAATAAAAGCATTTATATATATATATATATATATATATATATATATATATATATATATATATATATATATATATATATACATACACATACTTATTATTATTTAATTTAGATGTGTTATTTTTCTATTTAGCCCCATTAAAAGTGATGTTTGAAAATCAATCTAACACCTGAACTGTATGTTTCTAGCTTTGTGAATTTTTGGAGAGTTGTTAGGGGAAAACATGTTTTCTGCTGTTCCAGCATGACTGTGCCCCTGTCCACAAAGCAATGTCTATGAAAGGCATTGTTGTGTGAATATGGTTTAAAAGATAAAGGTCACCAACTTAGAAAAGGATGTTTTAAAATGTTCCTGTAGGTCTACTGTCCAAATAATTATCTTTGTATGTATATTGTTTGTACATCCAAAACTAAAACACAGAGGTACTAAGTGTACAGGGTTTTTTTTTTGTAAATATAATCTTGATTTTTAGCGAATATTTTGTTATTTTGTAATCTGAATGTTTACCCATATATAAAAATGGCTATCCCATATAATTTTTGTTTTTAAACACAGTGTGTGCGTGTATGTGTGTGTGTGTGTGTGCCAGAGAAAGTGACATCATTTCATATTACTTCACTTGACCCAAAATTTCTATTTATTTATAGAAATATCAGATATATAAAATCATATAATAGAATAGAATAATAGAAATAGAAATGTTGAATATGTTAAGATGAAAATCTTCACATTTAAAATGCCAAATTTGTTCCCGTTTTTGTGTTCATTTATGGATATTTGTGTTTGCTTTATTTGTGTTGGCTAAAGTGTTGTTAAGCTTGGGTGTCTGAGGTTCGGTTTGAGTGTCTTACCCTGTTTCGGTTGAACATGTTTCCATGGGAAGAGCTTGAGAAAGTTGGACTTTGGAGAAAATAAAGAAAACATTAAAACAAGAAAAAAAAAACTAGGGCAAAAGGTATTTTTTGTTTACTGTTCTAATTATGTTTTAGGAAGTCAAATTCTGTTTCTTTGTTTCCCATACCTCAGCATCATTAAAATGGGGTAATGTCATCAAAAGCGTGACCAGTAACCACATCTTGACCAAAAACAGACAAGTTTCCTATAAAGAGCTTCTGCAAAGCTAAAAAAAACCCCATCACATATATGAGTGTTTGTCAGGTGGCATCTCAGGGTATCTGATATGTAAAGGTATGTGTAAGGACAAGTCAAGACATAAATGTAGCAATACAAGGCTTAATATACTCACTTTTTTGCCTATGCTGACTTTTAAGCTTTTTTTTGAGGTAATTGTAACTGTAATTATGAATCTGAAAAAAAAATGTCATTATGGAGTTGTACATTGCATACGATTATAATTGTAAAAGTTATGTCAAGTAAAAACAAAGTTATGTCAAGTAAAAACAAAGTTATGTCAAGAAAAACTAATCCAGTTTCAATTTAAGTAAAATCAGTAAAACTAAAACACAAAGGTAGACTTGTAGACCATGCTGGAAATGCCTGAGGACATTTCATTAATAGAATAGTAACATGTTGCTAGTAATGTCACAATTACACTTGCTTGTAATATCTTGCAAAATATTGGCGAGAAGAATATTTAATGGAATTAATGTAGTCCAGGTCTTACCTTGCACAATGATCTTTTTAACCTTGTTTTCTCTCTTGTGGTTCTTGTTCTTTTTTTCCCGTCTGTGTAAACTAGACGTTCTTGTTGAACTCACTTGTGCCGGGGTCGATAGTCTCATGCTTTATATAGCACAAAGACCTGCTGAGAGTGTGAGAGGCGGGACTAAAAGACACTCATCAATGTTTAGAGGTGTAAGGGATATTTTGAGAATTAAGCCATGATTAGTGAGAAGTGACTCATGACCCTTACTTCTTTCAGCAAATGAAAAAAGTGTAATAGGAAATGTTCCAAATATGGTAATGGTTCTCTCTGTTACTGCACTGCACTTATCAAACCTACATCCTCATTGTTATTGCTTTTTAATTTAACCTGTTAATCAGATTTCAAGCCTTTTATAATAAGTGTAGTTTATGCACAAATTTCTAAAAATGTTACACTTGTTAGTAACATTATTTATTACTTAAAAAAATTCATGCCTGTGTTCTTCATTCATAATTGTTTAATATCATTATTCCTTAAATAAAATAATTACTACAGGTTAATTCAAAGTAATAGGATTCCAAAAAAATAACTAATCCAGGTGTATATAAATATGAACTTGTATACTAATTGGAAGTTGCTAAAGATCTTATAACTAAAAACTAAATTACATCACTTTGTTCATTAAAGGAAATGTCTGTGTATGTGTTCGCACTCGTTTCCTGTTCAAACTAATGAAACTTCCAGGATTACATTCAGTGATGTCTTCCTTTTGCTTTGGATGATGTATTTTTGAAACAATTGTCCCAACAGAGGATAGATTCAGTTATTAAATATTAAAAAAAAAAAACCTGGTTAACATCAGAAGATCTCTATATGATAAATGTTGTGAAGCATGTGTTAAAATTCAAACCGCAACATGCTGAGAAGTGATAATTACTCCCACACATGCATCATGGGAACGAGAAGTGAAAAAAAGACATTTAGAAAAAAAAAGTGTTCTATATTATTACCATATAAAGACTAAACTCTGATGAATAAAACAAATAAGTTTTATCATGAAATGTTTGTGCAGGCAATGCAAATATTGTTACAACCCAAAAGCTCCCAAATCTGTTACCTCATTAACACAGTTAATGCTTTGAATAGTACTGAGATTTAAAAAGTGATATGTAAATTTCATTCCTTATTAATCTTTCATATTAAGCAGAGGAAATAAAATGCATACACTTCTAAATGCACAGCCAATACAACTTTAGAACTGTAAACTAAATTGCACTATACATTTTATGAAATAAATGAATTAACATGCATTTATGTTACATTATTGCAGTATTTACCTACAAGACTTTAATTTGTCATGTAATGACTGTTTATTTTATGACCGAATGTGTCTTATGTTGAGTGATGTAATCGGTCTTCCTGTCCGAACAAACTTCCCGTTCAACGTGATATATGAGAAGAATGAGAACACAGAGATAAGTGCTGACAGAACAAAATACAAAAAAAAAACAACTAATCCTACTTCATGCAGCAGTTAAATTCCTTAAAATAACTTATTCTTTTATTAATAGTCATTGAAGACTACACAGAGCCTAAAGCTATGCTTTCACCAGTAAGTCTTTTAAATGGAACCCACATTAATATGATGTGAGTATAGGGATTTATTTAAAATGGATAATTAGTTTGCACTATACAACTAGGAGCTGCCGTGACAGTCTTACCAAACAAAACCCGTTAGGATTACAAGCCTGTTAGCAGACAGGAAGTAAGGCTGACTACATGATGGAGATCCCCGTAAAAACACAGATGTGTATAATTCGCAGATCTTGGTATCTTGGTTTAATTAGAGCTTTATACAGCAGACACTGTTCAATTGGCATTTAAGTCACTTATCAAATGTTAAAAGGTAATATAAATCACAGGTACAGTACGTATATCGTCAAAATATACAGTCATTGTGTATGGAGATTAATATGGTTTTAGCCCCCCCCCCTGTCTCCCAGTGCTTATCATAGCTTCCACTTTTCTGGATAGGCATTCCACAAGAATTTGCAATGCATGTGGGATGGCCTGCCTACTTAGTTGAATAAACCTTTCATCATTTTCATAAGAAGTGTTCTCCGAGATCTCATGCTGTTCTTACACACTAAATTTTGCGGACTCTCTGATTCTAAGATGATGTTCTAGTTTAAAAAGCAGTATATAAATCAATGAACTTAAACTTGAATGGGATGAGGACTAGTAAAATAACAGCACACAGCTTTTGTATATGTTTAACGATTAAATACTGTGGAACCAGAAACTGCAATTAATAACAAAGAGAGGAAATTGTCCTTTTTTATGTGGTTGCAATATTTTTAAACCGCAAAAAGAGAGATATGAGAAAAGCAGAACTGAGAGACTTCTAGGTAGTGTGTGCATTCAGAATCACCCTTTTCAACATCTTCAAAATAAGTATCAAAAAATAAGTATTCAAAATAAATCTCAGTACTATTCAAACTCTGCACAAGAGTTTGTTAATTTTTGTATTTCCTTGTATGCCCTACAAAGAGGGTTTTTAAGAGCTTTAGATTTGGATAGTATTTTGAACCAGTGTCTTAACTAAAACAAAAATTAATTAGAGTAACAGTATTGACAGCACATATCAGAAAGTAAACTAATCTTTTTAACATAGAAACATACATAATCATTTATCTCTCAATTGAATAGATCTGTGTGGCTATTATGCATGTTATTTGTAAAATCTTAATAATTATTTATTTACACTAACGCTTGTATGTTTATACAAGAGCTGTAAAAATTTGCTTCATTTATAAACAATAATAAAAATAACATAAAGGCACCCAGCGATAGGTTGACACCCTGTCCTGCATGTGTCTGCCCGGCGCCTGAGACGTTCTCCCCTGGATGGGCATGGGGAACCCCACCGTGACCCTAATAGAGGATAAAGTGGAAGATAATGAATGAATGAATGAATGAATGAACATAAAGGAAGTGTCTTTCTCTCAAAGCTGGGGATTCAGGTTCGAATCCCAATCTGGTTTGAGTTTGGGGGTTGAGGGTCTTGCTCTAAAGGGATGCTGTATGACCAGCCCTGTCTTTTGACCCCAAGTTGGGATATTATAAGTTGCATTGGATATTAAAGCCTTTTGGTGCTGAAGTTCAAATCGCAATCTAAGTGGAGTTTCCATATTCTTTGCGTGTCCGTGTGTGTTTCTAAAAACCTGGACCATGGAAACCACGGGCTCCCCATGCCCATGCAGGGCAGAACGTTCGGGCCCAGGTCACCCAAGACAGGGTGCCAATCTATTGCTGGCTGGGCACACACTCTCTCACACAGACACACACACAAACACACTGTATATGGAGCAATTTGGAGTATTCACTTGACCTTAATCCATGTTTTTGGGCTGTGGGAGGAAACCTGAGAACCCGGAGGACACCCACACGGATACGGGGAGAACATGGAAACCCCACCCAGATTGGGATTCGAAAGGGGAATCCCTAGCGCTGAGAGGAGAACATGCTAACTACTTAGCCACCGTGCCACCCTTGTAAACAGTTTATTCATTCATTATCTCCCGCTTTATCCTCTATTAGGGTCGCAGTGGGGTTCCCCATGCCCATCCAGGGGAGAACGTTTCGGGCGCTGGGCAGATACACCCAGGACAGGGCGCCAATCTATTTCTGGGCACACACTCACTCACACAAACACACTCCATATGGGGCAATTTGGGAGGAATTTGGGACTGTGGGAGGAAACGGAGAACCCAGAGGAAACCCACACGGAATCAGGGAGAAGATGGAAACTCCACCCAGATTGGGATTCGAAAGGGGAATCCCTAGCGCTGAGAGGAGAACATGCTAACTACTAAGCCACCGTGCCGCCTCTTGTAAACAGTTGTTTTAAATAATTACATTTGTGATGACGAATGGTATAATGCTGGATTTGAAAATCTTTTCTTTGCGCCCCGGCAGTAAATAAACTCAATTGTAAACACAAATCAAACCGAAAACAAGTCCGTTCTTAAGTTGTGAACCACGTCCTTAGTCAACATGACCCAGTGTCACATGATGAAGTCCACGTTGTATGATTTCCCTAACAGCTGATCTGAAACCGGTTTGACATGCACCGTTGGTATGCCCAAAATGAGGCGTTTTGCGTAAGACTGATCCCAGATCGGTCCTACCGGTGGAAAACATGTACGCCTGCGCAATAACATTGTTTCGATTTCGAGTACCAGCGCTGGCTAACTAGCCGTGTCGAGGTTGTCAACGGCGTGTCGTCCGGCAGACTTTTAGTTGTCGCTAAGTTGTCTTTAACCTGAACCTCCATTCTGAAGGCTTGTTTTCGGGTCATGCTTCAAGGTGACATGCTGATCTCGACACGCCAGCTCGCTTGTTGTCACGGCTGCTAGTTGTGTTTAGCTGCTCTGCTAACTAGCTGCAGGGTTGTTTACCTGTGGCGTACCCGGCTCGTTGTTTACTTTCACATGGCTTGGATTCGATAAACGAGATCATCAGCGTACGATGGACGACTCGAAGCTTTAACATGAAATATCACCTTCACCTATCTGGGTTCTTCAATTAGATGCGGCCGCTCTTTGGTGAATCAAGCTAAGCAAGGGTAAGATAACACGCTCTATGGTTATATTTGGTCATTTTTCCAAAGAGATCTACAAGTATTCCAACTTGATGGTTGGAGTCAGAACACGGGGGTGGTATGATGCAGCATGATACCCCTTAATTAATGAATTAATGAGGTTAAAGGTCTTGCTCATTGAGCCACATTGGTAACTTAAGTGGACCTGGGATTTGAACCCACAACCTTCAGATTGATAGAACAACACCCCAACCACTGAGCTACCACGCCCCATACAGGAGAATTGACACTTTGATTGAAATTAATTATTCGGCTACTTTTACTTTTCTAAAATTGTTAACTTATATGATTGTTTTAGGGGCGGCACGGTGGCTTAGTGGTTAGCACGTTTGCCTCTTAGCACTAGGGATTCCCGGTTCGAATCCCCATCTGGGTGGAGTCTCCATGTTCTCCCTGTGTCTCTTACTTAAACAATAGATCAATGGGTATGATGGCTTCATAAAGAAATTAATTATATTTAAAGGTCTGTCTTCCTGTCCACACTATGAAACATAAGTATTGTGACACACCTTGAGCATTCAACTTCTCTCAATATATCTCATTATTATCCACAACTAGGGTCACAGAGGTGAAGTGTTCCGGGTGCAGGGAAGATGCACACAGGACTGGGCGCCCTCTCTGGGCACTCACACACTTCATAGAGACAAATTTAGAGCAGCCAGTTAACCTTGAATTCATGTCTTTGGACTATGGGAGTAAAACAAAGAACCAGGAGGAAAACTCACATGGACATTACGTTTACATTTGGTCAGTTAGCAGACACTTTTATCCAAAGCGACTTACAAGGTGAGCACAGAGTTTATCTCAGCATCCCTGAAGCAATGAGGGTTAAGGGCCTTGCTCAAGGACCCACACTGGTAACTTCAGTGGTCCTGGGATTTGAACTGCCAACCATCAGATTGATAGCCCAATGCCCTAACCACTGAGCTACTGCTCCCTACATGGAAAAAACATGGAATCTCCACCCACATCGGGATTCGAACCTGGATCCCCAGGATGTGCCGCTAACTCACTGTCCTACCCTGCGTTCAACATGTAATAAGAAAATATTACTTTGTGTTTTTTATAGATGGAGAAACCTCCTTTCAAACAGACCCAGTTTTGTGGTGCCTGGGCAATGAAGGAGAGACTTGGGACTGGAGGCTTTGGTCATGTCTATTTGTATCAGCATCAGGTGATATAATATTAATAAATTATCTGTGTATTTCATTGTTGTACAAATGAAATATGCCTGTTGTAATTTGAAATTCTTTATGTTGTTATTTTGCTCAAACATCTTAGTCTAAAATGTATTTCTTTGGTTTTATTGTATGTGATGCAGGATACAGCCGAAAAAATCGCTGTGAAACTCTGTCGGCTTGAACTGAATGCAAAAAACAAAGACAGATGGAGTCGCGAGATTCAGATCATGAAAAAGTAAGTGTTCTGAAAATGGTAATGTGATATACATCATGTTTGATCATCATTTAGTTTACTTAACTTAATGTCCCATGGTCTTTTTTTTTTTAGGTTAAATCACCTCAATGTGGTGACCGCGCGAGATGTACCTGAAGAAATGAAACACATTGCCTTGAATGACTTACCTCTTTTAGCTATGGAGTACTGTTCCAAGGGAGACCTTCGTAAGGTGACCAAACTTATTCACTGTCCTTTTTCTTCTGTAGAACTGTAGAGACCGTGAGTTTCTCCTAAGATTTGGGATGTTTTGTTTTAGTTATTGAGCAAACCTGAAAACTGCTGTGGATTAAAGGAGAGTGAGGTTCTGTCCTTACTCAGTGATGTTGGTAATGTACCACCTTTTTGACCATGTCCTTAAACGTTTATCACATATTTCATTTTCTTGGTAATTTCAAGCCTCCATGTGTATTAACAGGTTCTGGAATTCAGTACCTCCATTCAAACAAAATCATACACAGAGATTTAAAACCAGAAAATATTGTGCTTCAGGAAATCAACAGCAAGGTATCTGATGTAGTTGCTAATTAAAAGTTCCTAGTTGATATTAGGTATTTTCTTATATTTAACTAGAACTGTTGTGTGTTTAGCTGGTGCACAAGATAATCGATCTAGGATATGCCAAAGATTTGGATCAAGGCAGTCTTTGTACTTCGTTTGTGGGCACTTTGCAGTATCTGGTAAGTCCTCTAGTTGGTATCTAAATAAATTTTTTTGAACTCCACTATTTATTAGATATAAATGTGATTAATGCTGTCACCTCGTAGTTACACTGTAAATTTTAAACTAAATGAGAAAATAAACTGTTTTAAGAACATGCAAACATACACTTAATTTATTCTTCCTAACATATCGACATTTTGTTAGCATTGAGTGGTAGCATCATCACACCACCTGTGATTGTTTTTCACAGGAGTTGGTACCTCAGCACATTAGATGGAGTTATTTTATTTAAATAGCACTTTTTACAGCAGTGCAGTGTCTCGAAGCAGCTTTACAATTATCAAAGCTTAACGGCCTGAAGAGCAATCTGCACATTACTATTGTTTTTACTGCTAACGTTGGTTTATGGAGGATAAGTGCCCCATTAAGCCTTCGTCTTCACAAAGATTTTTAAAAGCTAACAAATACTAGAGACTATTTCCTTTCCACCATTTCTTTTTGAGGTTTTGGGCTTAGAACAATAAAGAAAAGAATGTACACAGAATACATGGGGAATAAGGAATAAGGGGGCAGCACGGTGACTTAGTGGTTAGCACGTTCGCCTCTCAGTGCTACGGATTCCCGGTTCGAATCCCCATTTTGGTGGAGTTTCCATGTTCTCACCATGTCCGCGTGGGTTTCCTCTGGGTTCTCCGATTTCCTTCCACAGTCCAAAAACATGGATCAAGTCAATTGAGTTCTCCAAATTGCCCCATATAGAGTGTGTCTGTGTGAGTAAGTGTGTGCCCAGCAATAGATTGGCACCCTGTCCTGGGTGTATCTGCCCAGCGCCCGAAACGTTCTCCCCTGGATGGGCATGAAGAACCCCCCTGCGACCCTGATATAAGATAAAGCAGAAGATAATGGATGGATGGATTATTGCATAAGGGGTTAGTGTTTAGGTTATTGTTTTTTTTTAAGTGTGGAAGGGTCAACCCTCACTGTCCAGCAAAATTTCTCATGTGGGTCCTTGAGCAAGGATCTTAAGCTCATTGATCCAAGAATAAGTCTGTGTCCTGACCTTGCTCCCTGACATATCAAGTTGGGATCCTTGTACTTGTCCTTGTCCATGGTTCTTAGTATATATATTTTTTGTACCTTATATCTCTTGAGCAACTGCAACATTTGTAATTTCGCCCTGGGGATTAATAAAGTATTCTTATGCATTTTCTTATGTATGAGGTAATTTTACGAATGTTTTTGTGAAACCATATTAATTTTTTAACATAGAAAATCCTTCTTAAACCTGCTGTGCCTGTTCTGGTCAAAACGAGGACTACAGAATGATATGGCTTCAGTGGTCTGTAACATAATGAAAACTGCTTTTCAAAGTTATTCAATCATCACATGCCACTTGGTTTGTTTTAGGCTCCTGAGCTTTTTGAGAGCAAACCATACACAGTCACAGTGGACTACTGGAGCTTTGGTACTATGGTTTTCGAATGTATTTGTGGTTTTAGACCTTTTTTGCACAACCTCCAACCTGTGCAATGGTAAGTATCATGGCAACTTGAGAGATCTTTTTTCTCTGTTGCTTTTAAAAATGAATTATGTAATTATTTTCTTCTGGAACCGCCTCCAGGCTTTTAAAGCTCTCTTCTAGAGTGCGGTGATCAGTTAATCAAGTCACAGCTCTGAAATATAATATAGCTGTAAAATGACATCGAACTACCACATTGACTGAATGTTGTTTTTGTTTATTTAGTTTTTTTTTGCTTTCCATTTTGCACATCTATATTTTAGAATGACGACGATTCATTGAACTAGAATTGTGAAATAGGGATTTGGGCAGAATCATTTTCACTGATAAACTGGTTAATACAGAGTCCTAAAATTTAGCCGGTCCTATATTTTTGGTGTGCTCAAGAGAAATTGTAGCAGTTTTATTCTCATTTGCTCATAAGATTAAGAGCAGAAAAATATTTACCTATGGATAAAAATATTTGTCACATAGCATAGGTTTGGTTAGGATTAGGTTATGCTTGGTGTGGGGCGTGGTGAGACCCGAACCTGAAGTGGAGAGGTAGAGGGATCATAGCATCTTCAGAATCAGAATCAGACTTTATTGGCCAAGTATGCTCACACATTCAAGGAATTTGTTCTTGGTTGCAGTTCTTGGTTGCAGTAGCTGACAGTGCGCAATAACTGACATTACAGAAGTAACAAACACACCCAAACTAGCCATCCTCCTACACACACACACACACACACACTGACACACATACACACACTGACACACATGCACAGACACACCTGTAAACTTGACATGTGTAGAGTTGTGTATTTAAAATAAAGTGCTAAGTGCAGCAGTAAAAGACAGTGCAGACTGAGTTAGTGAGAGAACATCTGGATATGGATGTATGTGGTAGACTGTATCCAGAAAGTAGTATTGTAATGTTCAGCTGTTTATGAGTGTGATGGCATGTGGAAAGCTTCTCTGTTGTCTGGAGGTCTTGATCCTCAACTGGCTAAAACTCCAGTCTGAGGAAAGATACTGGAACTGGTGATATCTTCATCTTCCTGCCTCCGTGTAGACACATTTTTAACATCGTTCACCCGCAGATTTCTGACATTTATTACCACGATTGGGACATAAGGGACGGAGACAGGATTTATCAAACTGGCTTTATTCACTGGTTGAAATGTACACTGCTGCTGGCTGGTATAGATGCTGTCACATCACATTTCTGTCGCCGCTACACATTTTCTCACATCTCATATGTAGGCTGCCACAGTGTATGAAACTTTTTTTAGCATGGCAATGTAATGTGTCTCGAGATACTATTGTAGATACTGAAGCACTTTTTGTCTTAAATATTACTTAAATATTTTCGATTGTGATTAAGCAATAAACATTCCCTTTATTACACAGGACAAGCAAAGTACGTAATAAAGGGCCACAAGACATAATGGCTGTAGAGGATATGAATGGTGAAGTGAGGTTTTCAACTCACCTGCCTTACCCCAATAACATAAGCAGGTTAGAAATTCCTTGTTGGCCTATTTTTAAAAAATGGTGTCATTGGTGATACTTACATTAAAGCCCTATATTAAATGGCCTTTTATGCTTTTTTTTTTTTTTTTTTTTTTTTTTTTTTTCCCCCCCCCCCCCCTAGCACTCTTATGGAACGGTTGGAGTTTTTGCTCCAGCTGATGCTCAAGTGGGATCCAGTACAGAGAGGAGGATCCCTAAACCCTGAGACTAAACAGCCACAGTGTTTTGTTAGTCTTGAGGAGATACTGAGCATAAAGGCATGTCTTTCCAATACCACTATAAACAGAATCCTCATAACTGAGCATGTTTCTCAATGATTATTGTGAAATAAAGCAATTTCAGGACCATTTTACTTATAAGTGTATATACTATAATATATATATATATATATATTTTTTTTTTGTAGGTTGTCCACATCTTGAACATGACCACAACTCGGGTTCACTCCTATGTGCTGTGCTCTGAGGAAACTCTTCACTCTCTACAGCAGAGAATTGAGACTGATACAAATATTGAACAAGGCAATCAGGAGCTTCTGCAGGAGACAGGGGTCATGCTGGACCCTAGAAAACCCGCAACGCAGTGCGTCCTCGATGGAGTCGTAAGAGAACCAGAATCTTTTTGTTTTGTGTTTTTTGTAGATAAATCATCATGTAAGGTTGACCTTGATTTTTTTGCATGTGGATTTAGAGAGGATGGGACAGCTATATTGTATATCTTTTTGACAAAAGCCTGACCAAGTACACTGGACCCTTTTCTGCTAGACCTCTTCCAGACAGTGTGAACTTCATCGGTGGGTATTTTCAGAGCATCTTATATTTCGTACTTTAAGCTTCTGACAGCTGTGGTGGGAAGGTTTTTTTTATGTATATATTGTGTTATCTGTTGACCTGCAACGAGATCTGACCACAGCTCTCTGGGTTGAACTGGAATGAAGGTTGCAAGCAGGGCTGTCAAAGTTGTGATAGCTGAAAAAGGGGAAGGTGGATAATGTGTAGTGCCCTAATAATTTTGTCCAAATAGTTTACCTATATCAGATGAATCAGGCATACTAAGGTTATTTTTACATTACATTCTTATTTTTCAGTTCAGATTTTTTTTGCCGTGATTGGATTTACTTATTAGTATATTTAAACAAGCAAGTGATTTGTATTCTTATTGCGTGTGCGTGTGTGTCCTTGCAACACATTAATGCATTTCAGCACATGGTATTTGCATGACTGACTAAACCAGCTGACTAGCCTCTTGATTTTTGAAGCTTATGTGTGTAGCACATACTGTTACGGAGGATGGCATATAATCTGTCAGTTGTGTTTAATCAGATGGTTAAGAAAAAACACAAAACAATGGCACAAAAGCCTATTGAATTAAAATCTGATCATTTTCATTTAAATGACATGGCGATATGGGGATGACTGGGGTCAAAAATCTGAGTAACTTTGAATTTGAAGTTAGTTGAGTAAGGTATTGTAACCATGGCCTAAACTGCTTCTGAGTGGGAATGTATTTGTTAATATCCAGAAGTGTCTGTTGTAGCTGTAGTTCGCACGAGTAATTCGAGCAAATAATCTGCGAATAGTTAACTAAATAAGTATTATATTACAGAAACTGGTAAGACGCTGAGCCTTGCGGTGTGATCGCATTGCCATTGCAGGCTAATAAATATATTTGCCTGCAATGGATTGGTGATTTGTCCAGGGTTTTTTCTCACCATTTGCCTTGAAAAATGAAAGTCTAGATGTTTCTGATAAGAGCTGTAGTGTATATGTGTGACTTTTGTATTGTGTTATCTTGTATTAATTACTTATTTATGGCAACTTCTGGTAATGAAATTGATATGTTCTTACCAAAACTAACAAAAGCGATATAGTTGTGAGGTGCATGACAATACAGGCTTATTGCAATGTCTTTATATATTATATAAATATAAAATGTTTAAAACTAAAATCCCCAGAGGAATGTAGGGGGTACATGCAAACAGCACACAAAAGAACCTAGGTTTAGTCAAATGAGAAGCAAACCCAGGATCCTCCTCTCTGGGACCACGCAGCCCATATCACTAGGTTGAATGTGATGTGGTTGAAATTTGTGATGAGGTTATTATTAATAAAATTATCCTTGTATTTCAGTTACTCTGTATTCATGTTTGTTCTCCTTTTTACAGTACGTGAGACAAGAACTCAGCTTCCTTTGAGTGCACTTAAGAAGGTTTGGGGTGAAGCTGTAAGTTATGTTTGTGGTCTTAAAGAGGACTACAGTCGACTGTTCCAAGGCCAGAGAGCTGCCATGTATGTCATATATAACCTAACAAGTATCCATGTTAAATATTAATTACAGACCACACCATGCTTTATCTCTTATTGTTGTTTTTTTTTATAGGTTAAGCCTTCTGCGGTATAACACCAACCTGACTAGATACAAGAATCTGATGTTTTCATGTTCGCAGCAGCTCAAAGCCAAGCTCGATTTCTTTAAAAGTAGTATCCAGTATGATTTGGAGAAGTACAGCGATCAAATGCAGTATGGAATATGTAAGTTATTTCCTCATAACTGATATATACCGCTTAATTAAGCTTTAAAACTTAAAAAAGCTTTCTATTGACCTTTTCTATTGAAGTTATAATTATTATTAAGTTAATGTTTAAATCCTCATCATTTTAAACATGTGATTTTTTTTTCTGTGTTTGAGAAACAATAAACTTCACAACAGCTCACCTAAAATATGGCTATATAATTAGGTAAAAATATTAAGGTGCGTATTCTAATATTGACGCAGCCCTTCTAATTGCACTTCAGTTTTCACAAGCCAGTTATTTGATTACCATTTGGTAGATTACATTAATATAAAATTACTCATTGGTTTCACTAAAAAAAATTTTGTAAAAGTTACCGACAATGAAAAGAAAATGTAAATAATACGATGCATGTATATATTTAGAAACATGCACTTTTCAAAAGCATATTGGTTTAAACAGGTGGCTGAACATAAAGTGTTTTTTTTTAATTACATTTTTTAACAAGCATTTTTAAATTCAATTTTAACTACAAGTTTTTTTTTCCCAAAATTATAAAACAGTTTAGTGCTGGTATAAACCTCTGAAGTCTGAGGTACCAAAAATATTTTTAAATTAACATTAATGACAAATACAAAACATCACCAAATGTGACGACATGGAAGCATTTATGGTAGTTTATGAACTCATTATTCATTAAATTATGTCATATTAAAGCGTACTTTTTTTTTTTTTATAAAACTTGATTTTGATTGGTCCATCCCAGTTATGATTTATAGTATAATGACACATTACTATGGACATCATACTACTGCTGCACAATTACATAAACAAGATAATTACTTTTGAAAGAATGAATTCCATTTAAGTCCATGTCTTGAGTTAAATTAGTGTTCCAGAAAAAGAACTGTATTGCATGTGGGAGAATGAAAAAGGAAGTGGATGATGCCACCTCTTTTTGCGCTATGTGTCAGGTTTCTGACTCATCCTTTTGAGGTTTATTTTGCAATAATGACCATCTCCCTATACGAAATTTCTTACATATAGTATGGAAATGCAGGGTTTTGGAGACAGTAATATTGCTTTGAATGTTGAAGAGTTTAATAAAAAATATATTTTGGGAAATTATTTATGCAATACTCTGAGTACAATGTGAGTTCAATGTCTGTTTATTCTGTAGCTTCTGAAAAGATGCTTAAAGCCTGGCAGGACAACGCAGAAAAAGCTGCTGCATTTAATCAGGTACAAATTAAAGTGAATGAAAAAGTACTGCAAAGCCAGTTCTCCTTTCACTCGCTGTTTATGAATGTGTATATAGGTGTGTGCTGACCTCCCACTGTGTTAGTTACACCTCGCCTCCCACTGTCCTCACTGTTTTGGTTTTAGTGGGATAGTAGCCTACATTTTTTTGTTTTAACCACATTTTAAAAAAAATATGCTTGTGGGTAAATTGGTAAAGTTGGATTTTCCCTTGTTTAGCATGGGTTTATAAGTATTTCCAGTGATGGACAACAGTCTGTAATTGTAACACGTGTCTGATTCACTTAAACCAGCCCAACACACCCTGACACAATCACATCAGTGTTACAGTAGTGCTGATTGTTTCCCACAACCCAAATAATATTTGCTCTATAGTAGTCCTGTAAGTGTCCTTACTATTAAAGAACATATTAAAGTGAAACAACTAAGTAAGAAACTACTGAAGATGCATGTTTTTAACAAACACCTGTTGTAGGGGACTAAGACAAATAAAATAAAATAAAAAAAGGAACAGATAATGGTCAGATTTAAGGTTTGATAATTCTACAGTATAGTTGGTTTTCTCCATAACCACTGACTTGTGGTGTTCTCATTTGTAAGTCATTTTGGATAAAAGGGTCTGCTAAATGTAAATGTAAAGTATGCAGAGAATCATATGCACTACAGTATGTAGTAAGTGTAAAACTGCAAGGTGCATATCTATGGTATGTTGAGCTTATAATATAGAAAATAAGTGTAGAGAAAGAGGGTGAACCTAATAAAGTGCCTTGTGTTTTAATAACAAGCCTAATGTTCTATCTGATCAACACTTTGTGTTTAAAGGTTGCAGAGATAGGCCACCTGGATGAGGAGATCATGGCCCTACACTCAGAGATTGTAGAACTTCAGAGAAGTCCATATGCTCGGCGCCAAGGAGATGTCATGGAGCAGCTGTGAGTACACAAAACCTGGCAGGAAGTTACTTTAGTAAACATTGATCTAATGAAACTTTGCATTGGTTTGATTTCAGTGAGGCAAAAGCTATTGATCTCTTCAAACAACTTAAGCAGAAATGCAAATGTAAGTAGTGAGATAATTACATTTTGACTTAATTAGAAAATTCACGTTAGCATGGTCACCTCTCAGCACTGGGGATCCAGGCTCGAGAATCTGGGTGGAGTTTTCATTTTCTCCCCGTGTTCACATTGGTTTCCTCCGGGTTCTCCAGTTTCCACCCACAATCGAAAAACATGGATTCAAGGTAAATTGAATACCATGCCCCATAAATTGCCCCATGTAGTGTGTATTTGTGAGTGTGTGTGTCCGTGTGAGTGAGTGCACCCTGTCCTGGGTGTGTCTGTCCAGCGCAAGAAACATTGAATTGGGTATTCCCTAAATTGCCCCATATAGTGTGTGTATGTGTGTGAGTGCATGTACTCAGCAATGGATGGGCGCCCTGTCCTGGCTGTATCTGCCCAGCACTCGAAACGTTCTCCCTTGAATGGGCATTGGGAATCTCTCTGATCCATGTAGAGGATTTAAGCGGAAGATAATGAATGAATGAATAAGTGAACTACAAAGAAGTTTGTTGTAATAAATTCTAAGTCATAGCTTTTCAAATGTTTTTTTTTAAATATTAGTGTTTATTAGTTGATATTAGATAATAACATCATAATAATGTTTCAACAGTAAATGATTCTCAGCATGGCTACAGTGACAGTTCTGACATGGTCAAGGTCATCGTTCAGACCGTGCAGAACCAAGACAAGGTTCTTAAGGACCTTTATGCACATCTCAGGTAAATATAATTCAACCAGTGCTAACAATTGTTTAAAGACACACCAAATTTAAGAATCTGGCACATAATTTTTTTCTTTATTTTTTTCACAATTAGATTTTTTTTCAGTATTGGGTAAATTAAATTGGCAAAACATATTTTTGTTTAAGGGGGGGGGGGGGGGGGGGGGGGGGGGGGGGGGGGGGGGGGGGGGGGGGGGGGGGGGGGGGGGGGGGGGGGGGGGGGGGGGGGGGGGGGGGGGGGGGGGGGTATATATATATATATATATATATATATATATATATATATATATATATATATATATATATATATATATGCTGAATATTTTAACACCCCAATACAGCATGACTATATTACTTAACATAAATAAATGATTAAAAACATAACTGGCAGCTGAATGGATTTTAGATACATGTTTATACATTCACACCCGACATGTTTGCTGCATTTTAAAAAGAGGTTGTCTAAATTAGCTATGGTTTGTGGTTCTTTAAGCAGGATGATAACACAAAAAGAGAACAAGATAGAGATTGCACTGAGAGACTGCTATCTATCTGTCTCGTTCCGATAATTAAATACATTATCTGAATGCTGTTCAGATAATTTCGCTTAATGCTGTTCTTTTCACTTAATGGAGTTTACGTTAGTCTTCTGCCAAATGCCTTTATTTCTGCCAAATTTATTTTTTGGCTGAAAAATTACAGACTATTTAGTGCATCCCTACAATTTATGTATTTATATTTGCTTTTATCATTCTGCAATGTTTACAAATTCTGTTCATTTCTGACTTTTGTGTCAACATTTATGGATATATTTTCGTGAAATGTTTTTTTGCATTTACTATATATTACATATTTATTTTTGTATTATTATTACTGCACTAGAAACATGACTTTGTGAGACCAGATATAATTTAATTAATTAATAATAGCTGGATTAAAATTCCTGCAATGTAATTATCACACCTTCATGCCGAATGACTAAACACCTGTCAAATTTTCTTTCAGCAAAATTCTGCAAAGCAAGCAAAAAATAATTGAATTATTTCCGAAGATAGAGAAAACACTGGAGAACATTAAGGAAGCAGACAGCACGGTTATGCAAATGCAGATGAAGAGACAGAGGGAATTTTGGCACTTACTTAAGATTGCATGCGTAAGTCTTCAGGTATTTTTGTTCATTAAGTTTAAAGGCATTGGACAGCAGAGTGATGCATGGTTTAATGCTCTCGCTGCACAAGTTAATCATGAGCTCAATTCATAGACAAACAAACTGCTGGATTTACCAGATTTTTCTCCGGTTATAAGTGTGTTTGGGAGTCTGTCCTGTGATGGACTGGTGACCTGTCTAGAAGGTTTTTTTTCATGCCTTTCACTCTATTAGCAGATTTCAATAAACCCCACCCCATCCATTAGTGGTTTATAAAATATATAATAAATTCAAAGCCTACAAATTACCTCAATCACTGATTTTACGAACAATATATTATGGTACTGAATATGCTGGTGATTTGGGATATAATTAGTATTGAAATCGGTGTAATCATCAGATCATATCAGATTGGATCATCTAAGCACAAGTTCTTTGAAAGTTTGGATTGAAATTGGCAAGTGTTTTGTTTGCAACTGAACAAGCAACTTTAATTTCTAATACTTATAATGCATTAGAACATGAGAAGTGTAAGAAGAATACTGTAGATAATTACAACCATGTTCTTCATAGTAACACCCTCTGTCTTTTGTTCTATTGATAAACTAAGCATTCAACAAGCCATCTGCTTAACAACAATAATCCAAACAGATTAAAATTAGTTTGTTTATTTAAATCTTTATTAGTTCGACGAACATAAATAACATCCAGGCTACTGCTGTTGTTGCTGGGCAGCATTTAAACCTATTACTTTTTGTGATGTGTGGTGAAGTTTTACCCTTGTGCTGTATCTGCACGGCATCACTGACCTTAGGCGCTTAAAGATAAGGATCCTTAATAAAGTCAAGTTTATATTTATATTACATTTAGTCATTCATCAGATGGACCGAGGAATGAGGACCGAGGATTGAGATTTGGCTTTGGCAGATTTATGTGAGTCAATCACAGAGAGCAATGCTGTCTCTGTGGAGTGACCACATCTAAAACCGGACTGATTGGGATCAAGAAGATTATTCTGATTAAGAAATTTGGAGACCTGTGTGGATACCACCCGTTCAAGTGTTTTAGACAGGAAAGGTAAAAGAGAAACAGGTCTGTAGCTCTCGACCAAATTTGGGTTGAGCGTAGGTTGCTCATCAATGCTTTAATTTATCATAATTCACATCTCACTCATATAGGTATATGAAAAAACTAAACAAGGGCGTTCTTCCCATAGCCCATTAGACAGCTGCATGCACAAGAACGCCTCAGTTGGTTAATACAATGTATGTCAACATGTACAACCATGCGAAACTTGAGTTTAACCAGTTTTCATGGAACAGTTACTAGTAAACACAGATTCCTCAGCCAGAAGCCTCGTAGTATGTTATAATAAATCTTTAAAATTATAAATGATATAAATTTAATTATTTAAATCATATAAACATAAACTTTTAAGCTTATAACTAACCTACATCAAATGACTACATCTATTTTAATTTGTAATATATTAAGTAGATAAATATTCTTCATTATAAACTTTCTATAACCACTTTTTTTTAATTATAACCACTGATGAGGATGTTGAGTAACACTGCTGCATGCGGCTGAAGCAACATGTTTAAAAATTTCTTACCTAATCTCTAAACCACTTCGCATTTTCTTCATGTTCTGTTAGAACTGTTGCCTGTAACTAAATACACACACACACACACACACACACACCCACACACACATCTTTATATTACTTTGCCTGTGTTTATCCATATATACTAAAACCATTTATTGCTCCAACTACTGTAATTCCTTTATTACCCCATAGCCCTGTCAGAGATTTGATCTTAATCTTTCAGTTTTTCATCATTTTAATAATGCTTTTATTCTTGCAAAGCTTTTGCAAGCACATTTTTTCATGTGCGTGTGTGTGTGCAGAAGATGACAAAAATCCCTTTCCTGTTTACTGTGGTCATTTGGTTAACATTTATCAAATGAATCATTATTAAATGTGACTTATGTGATTATGAATCATTTCCACTAATCACACCTCAAATACTGTAGGCTAGTATGGTTCTAGTATAAGTGTAAATTGGTCTTGAATACAATAAATGTTTAAATGACTGGGAATATGTTTTTATTTTTGTTTTAAACCTGCCTTTTATCAATATTTAAAATATTAAGCTCATTTTGCAAATGCATTTATTTGAATCAACTTACTAGTTTACAAACTTAACGGTCAGAGCACATGGGTCAGCCGTGATATTCACCCCTGGAGCAATAAAGGTTAAGAGTCTTGTTCACAAGCCCACAAAGGCCATTTTTGGTAACTTAAGGTTTAAACCCCCAACCTTCAGCTTTATAATATGCACTAACCACTAAGCTACTTGTCATTGGCTGTGGAAGAACAAGGCCACTCCTTCCATTTCACTTACAGTTTGGGATTTAAACTTAATATCCTGACATTATTATGCTCAACCAACTAAACTGCAATATGTATGGTATTTTTTTTTACACATTTGAAACTTTTTTAGCTTTGTAAATACTTATAGGGCACAATATGTCTCTAAAGATTTTGCACAGACCTTTAAACCCAGATGTTTTAAACAAGGTGTTTTTAATGTTTCTGGATACAGTTTCACTTCCACCATTTGGTACTTGTACATTTAAAGTTTACCTGATGGTATTTTACAAAGCTTTGACTTTTAAACACCATTAGGTAGGTGACTAGGAGGTAGGAAGGGACAGTGCTGTCCTGTTAATTGTTCTGCAGTTAAAATATTATTTTGTAATGTAAAGTGCTCACGTATTACACTCAATATGTTGTTTCTATTCTCACAGGCACAGAACACCACCCGCCATAGCACAGACATGTCGTCTTCCATTTCGGCCTGGTCAAATCCTCAGCAGTCCTGCTCTCCTCGTACCCCCGTGTCCCTGCCGGCATCACACGACAGGTAACTCAGTCACACCTGTTCAAGGGCTTGTTTTAAGGGCTTGTTTTGTGATCTGAGGATAAATTATTCTGATTCCAGTGAAACAGTCAGTCTGCTGGAGGAAAATCAGAAGTACTTAACTCAGCTCACAAGTCTGCTACAGGAGACGACTGAGAAATCAGAGAGTGTAATGGTGAGTTTGGGGTAATGTGCTTTTATATGCATTTTTATGGGTGTATATATTTATATATATATATATATATATATATATATATATATATATATATATATATATATATATATATATATATATATATATATATATATTGATTGGTTATATATATGATGATTACAGGGCTCTCTCATTTTTTTAAGTGGGAACTGATTGACTAAATACTTTTCCCCCACTATATATATATATATATATATATATATATATATATATATATATATATATATATATATATATATATATACGGTGGCACATGGCTTAGTGGTTAGCAGTACTAGGGATTCCCAGGATTACCAGGATTGGCGCCCTGTCCTGGGTGTATCTGCCCAGAGCACAAAACGTTCTCCCCTGGATGGGCATGGGGAACCCCCCCGCGACCCTGATATAGGATGAAGCGGAAGATAAGGCTACTAGGGTTGCGTTGGGGTTCTCCATGCCCATCCAGGGGAGATAGTTTCGGGCGCTGGGCAGATACACCCAGGACAGGGCGCCAATCTATTACTGGGCACACACTCACACAAAAACACTCTATATGGGGCAATTTGGAGAATTCAATTGACCTGGATCCATGTTTTTTGGACTGTGGGAGGAAATGGGAAAACCCAGAGGAAACCCACGTGGATACAGGGAGAACATGGAAACTCCACCCAGATTGGGATTCCAACAGGGAATCCCTAGCTCTGAGAGGCAGTCGTGCTAACCACTAAGCCAACGTGCTGCCTTTAAGTTTTCCCACTTAAAAAGATGAGAGAGACCTGTAATCATCATATATGTGAACCTCAACTGAGAGACAAAATGAGGGGGAAAAAATTTTAAATCACATTGTCTGATTTTTAAAGAATTTATTTGCATATAATGGTGGAAAATAAGTATTTGGTCAATAACAAAAATTCATCTCAATACTTACGAAGCCACTCCTTTGTTGCCCTGGCTGTGAGCTTGGGATAATGGTCATGCTGAAAGACCCAGCCACGTTTCATCTTCAATGCCCTTGCTGATGGAAGGAGGTTTATTACAATAACTAGACTGAAAATACAAATAAAACTTCCCAATACATGACTAAACTATAACCGCTCCGGCCAGGAGTATGACCAATGAGCATATCCATCCATCTATCCAACTTGTTGGTTAGGGTCAGAACATAGGGTCAGTCACTTTGGAACAGTCAACCTTCATATTAATAGCCCAAGACCCTAACCACTAAGCTACAATGCCCTAGTATGCTAATGTATTTTGATTAAAGTAACGTCCGTTTATATCTCTTTCTTTACATAGGATCAAGACTGGAGCTGGACTAGATATGAGTCTCTGATTCCAAAGTCACCACATGTATAGTTTTAATCATGTTCTGCTATACGTCATGTGACTGGGTTTCTCTTGCTATATGTTGTTCATCATAACCTGTTAAATCCATGTTTTGTTGTGGATAATGACACCTGATCACATAATGTATTTTAATTGGCACTATGCCATCAACCATAAGCAAATTTAAACTTCACTTTAAATACACAAGTATTTATTTATTCTTATAAATCATTTAAGGGATTTTCTTGTTTGGATTTAATTTTCTGTAGTTCAGCTGCTGCACTTTAGAGGCTAACTGTGAATGTTGGACTTGGATTGTAAAATGTTGGTGTACACTTTAAGCAGGGCTTTGAAGAAAACTGTCAAAATAAAAATAATTCAATAAATAAAGTCAGAATAGAAGTGGGTTAAGGGACAGTGAGGTATTTCGGATTCACATCCTTCTAGTTATGAATTCAGCAGTTGACCATGAAAACAAGCCTGTTTGAAGGTTCTGTCGTTGTTTATAGAAGGTGCTACGGTTGATTTTTATTTTTTTTAATGACTGGAGAAGTGTCATAGTCATCAGTACTTTGCGCGGAAGGTCATAAAATCAGATGTCCAGTGTCCAATGATGAGCAGCTCTACATGGAAGGCAGACCTCCGATACCCAGTTTTGTATCACACATTGATTTGTCTCATACTGTTTAAACACATTAAGAATTTCTCATATTTTCATTAAAGTTCACTTGTTCACTGGTATGTTGTACATGGCAATAAAAAGTTATTAAAAATGTATTGCCTCTTTTAATATGGTCTTAAGAAGCACAAATTATTATTACTAAATATGACATGAAAATTCTAATTATTTTAAACAGTGTTTAGTAATGGTTTAGTTAAATGTTCATGAGAGTTAGAGATGCTACAGAAAGATCTACCAATGTGATCTTTTCACACACCATTTGTTTAATTGCTAGATGGCTTATCTTGGGCTTATCTGTGTGCACTTTACAAAAGCTATTTTTTGTTCTTTATTTGTTAAAAACAAGATGTAAAACATTTTGACCACAAAACATGTTTTTGATTGCTTTGCAGCCCGCATCTGATGACTTCGCATACAAAGAACTAATTTTTTTTTTTTTGCAAAATTGTCCCTTCTTTTTGCTAATACATTTTCAGATTGTAGTGTAATGTAAATTCTTTAAGTTAAAATAATTTCTCTAAGTATTTCCATTTTAACTATGTCAATTAACGATGCATGGCTGTTTTTCAAACAACCACCTGAGGGCTCAGTGGTCATGAATATGCAACTGGTTTCTGCTCTGGGTTCCTCTGTCTGCATCATTGCTATAGATAAAAAGAGAGTTAAATACTTTCCTCTTATGCACTGAGAATTTTTTGAGAAATATTTTTGACTTACTGATAACATGTTAAATTTTTATTTATTTAATATTTTAATACATTTTTAGGACTCAATTCCATATATTTATACATATATTGCATAAGCTTTAAATACATTCAAAATATGTTTAATTAGTATGTTTTGCTGGTTAATGGTAATTTTGTTTAAATATATTTACTAGATAAAGAACAGTATATATTAGGAGAATTGCTAAGTTGTCTCAAAGCAATAACATCCTGGGTTTTGTTTGGGTTATGACCATTTCTGTGTGGATCGTGTATGTTCTCCCCTCAGTGTCCACGAGGGTTTTCTAAAAACAGTAAGTGAATCAGACATGACTGACTGCCACAAAGGTGTGAATAAGTAAATAATCATTCTTCACCTGCTGGAAATAACATTCAGTGTCAGAGAAGGGTTGTCGTGAGGTCGGTTTATTGGGGTAAAATATGTATAAAAATCCTTTGGTCCCCATACTGGGTTGTAGAAACAGACATAGGACTATTGAATGACTTGGTTGAAGGTCATGCCATAGCACTAAGTTCTGCCAGCAAATTAAGAAAACCTCTTGTAAATAGTTTTATTTTTACTATTGTCACATAAAACATGAGGGGAAACCTGTTGCCACATTAGCTATAGGACTAGAGACATTTATAAGAACCTATTAACCATGACATAGCAATTTCGACTTAATCTGGGTGGAACAACTGTTAAGTCACAGTGTAAATACAAGTTAAATAAGAGAATAAAGCCTTTTTTGACAGGTCTGTGACAGCACCGCCAGCATTGATGGATTGTAACTAAGGCTTTTAAATACTGAAAAAAAAGTTTAAAAATGTAGACTCAATAGAAAACATTGTTTTGTTAAAAAGCATTTGGAAATTAATTTGATAGTCTGTGGGAGAACAATTCGACCTGTATCTTCAAGTCTGGAGTGAAAAAGTGCAGAGCCTAGTGACTAAGATCAACCCAACTTTTGGTTGAATGTAACAGTAAGTGTAAGTTAAAAAAAAACACAAAACATTTTGAAGTTCAAGTTCAAGTAATTTATTTATATAGCGCTCTTTACAATAGTACATTGTCACAAAGCAGCTTTACAGTTTTATAAGCCTTTGAACCCCCAAAGAGCAAACCGAATCTTGTGAATTCTGTTTTGGTAGAGTGAATTTTGCTGTGGTAGAGTGGGCAAACTAACAGTGTTTTAAAATTGTGTGCAATTGGGGGCGTCTTCCACATACTTGTGCTTACAGTGTAAATACAACTTAAATAAGAGTATAAAGCCTGTTTTGACAGGTCTGTGACAAAGCAACCCAGCATTGTTAGATTGTAAAATACTGAAGAAAGAGGTTAAAAATGTTGACCGAATAGAAGAGCTAGTCTTTATAAAAGAGTAAAAAGGATCGGAAAATTGATTTTCTTGTCTATGGAAGAACAAAGTGGCTGGTATTTTTAAGTCTGGAGTGAAAAATTGCAGCTTTTGGTTGAATGTTGAAGATAAAACAGTTAAGAAAAAACCCACAAAACATTTTGTTGGGGTAGAAGGGAGCAAATTAACCATGTTATTAAATTGGAACGTAGGTTTGGACCTCTCTTCTTCAGGTAGCGGTTGGTGTTGGTGAGGTTTCCACATACTTCTGCTCAGGAGCGTCGTTAGAGCTGGGCTTTCGGGGCTATAGCCCCGGATCAAATGCGAGCAGCTTTCTCTGCAGTCTCTCCTCCAGCAGTGGGACCGAACGATGGAGTCACCGTCAGCTGTTTGTGCTTCCAATCTCTGTGTGTGTTTGAGGGAGACAGATTTTTTTCACCAGTATCACGAGTAAAGTTACCGTAATAACTGTATCTTGGCTGTAAAGAGCAGCTTCTCAGTTTTTATAAACCGTCAGAATTTTTCTGAAGGCACAAACTGTTGCAAAGTTACGGTATTTGAAGCAAAACCTTATTAAAACTGTCTCATCTGCGACGGACTCAGCGCCAGGCATATTTCATATGTCATTTAATTTTACTCAATATAACTATGATGTGATACTGAATGATCAAACAAAATGAATGTAACAACAGTTTGAAAAATAGATAAATTCACTCATGAAAGGGCACTTTTTAAAGAGGACAGAGGTGAAATAAGTGATCTGGGCTAAAGCCCCTGATGTTTCTAAACTCTAAAAACACCCCTGCTTCTGCTCATATATTAATAAAATTAATGAATATATCCAAATTATAACCGAACATGGACCAGGTTGTGTCACTCTGACTTTGCAAAAATCTGAATGGCAGCAGAACCGCTTAGGTACTTGGCTTGTGTTTAAGGATTAATGTGATTTCTGACACACCCTTACCTTACCTCACCTTCAGCACGCCGTGAGGTAACATATAAAGAGGGTGAGCCAAAGAAACTACACAGGATTTCCTAACACTTCGATTTACCCTCTAATATATTACATAATTCACGAATCCTGCATTCCGCTTTGAGGTGAGTACAATTATGAACTATTTTCTTATTTATCAGACCTTTTTTGTTGGAGGTGACATTAGCAAATGCATTTTCTTTAAACCCACCCATTTTAGACAAATTTTTTGAAAATTGTTTTTTCAACTATTTCTTTGTTGTTTTTAGGCAGCTCCGAGGGTTTACAATGGCCACAATTCAAAAATGTTGTGGAAAAGGTAAGAATTTAATTTTATTTGATTGTCTGAAATACAGTAGAATACGTTTGGACACGTCCCCTTCTTGCTCCATTGTCCATTTCTTCTACTTACCATAAAGATGTACTTTGTAGTTTCAATTTTGTTATATACACTACAAGTGAAGACGTGTGCATTAAAATTCTTGTTGTGTAATGGTTTTACAGTTAGACTGTATTACACCTGTGTTCTTTGTTTTTGTCCCCTGTTTTTCTCTGTTCTCTGTTGGTCAGGAGCATCACAGAACAGGTATCATTTGGGTGGTGGATTGTTTATTGTCAGTTCTGTGGTGACACTGATGTGGTGAGGGGGTTTTAGTGCAGCAGTGCTGCTGTAGTTTCATTTCCCCAACTCAGTGACACAAGGCACCAACCAAACAACACCTGCTCTGTGGTGCATTATTGGGGTCCTGACCATTAGACAACAGAGTTTAAGGGGATGTACACAGAATGTACTGTAGTCCACAAACTGATGGACTACAGTCTGGAATTGTAGAACTACAAAGTACATCTTTACATTCAGTGGACCTAGGAATATGGACAATAAGTAGAGCAAGCAGGAGGTGTGTCCAAACTTTTGTCTTATACTGTAAGCAACAATAATCAGCTGCAGCCCATAGCACAAATAATAATTAATAAAAAATACTTAGAATAAAATTTTATTAAATTGCTAAATCACATACAATAACCTTTATTAAATAATCACAAATAATTAAAAAGAAAGAGACTTTTGAGAGTATTATAGAAGGAGAGTATAGAGATTATTTACTAACATAACCAGATTATTATATCAAAACAAAAAAAAAAAGATGACGTCTAAAATTAAGTAATTTATTATTTTTTTAAATAAAAGGCAGAACATTTGTATCGGTTTGACCTCTAATGTTAAATGAGGTTCATAAAATGGTTGAACATGATGCATACAAGATTGTGCAGTTACCAGATACTTGCTTACTTAAAAAACCTACTGCTTTAAAGGTTTAAATGTATGTACTAGATTAAAACTAGGTCATACATTTTTGGACAGCTTTCTGTGATCAAATCCCTGATGACCAATAAATAATATCATTAGCAAATCAGAGTTTAAAGTATTGGGAAAAAGATTTTAAAAAACTGTTCACTGAATGTTTTTGTAGTTTTCCATATATTTTAGAAATATATAGAGTGTCTTGGAGGCTGGAAGGCTCATCCATTCATTTAAAAAAGAATCAGAAAAAGCCCAATGGTTAATACATTACACACATTAATAAATAATAGTGAGATCTAGACCTGTTAATTTATTAAAAGTGTAAGTTTGGAGAATTGCAATAAAGAATTTTGTGTGTGTGTGTTCAATATATCTTTGTAGGAAGTACCGCCCCTGGTCCAGTGCCCAAAGGCAAAATACGGATCTACAGTATGAGGTTCTGCCCTTATGCCCAGAGAGCAAGACTGGTACTTAATGCAAAGGGAATTGAGTAAGTTTAGATGATCATGGTTGTGATTTTATGAAGTATTTATTTGTTAATGTTTCTATATGTTTTTTTTGTTAAATCAGCCACTTACCCAAAAACCTTCTCACCATAGGCATGAAACTGTCAACATTAATTTAAGCGAGAAACCTGATTGGTTCTTAGAGAAGAACCCTTTAGGGACAGTGCCAACGCTTGAGACCCCCAGTGGCGAGGTGATCTGTGAATCCATTATCGCTTGTGAATTCTTGGATGAGGCGTATCCTGAAAAAAAGCTGTTTCCCTCTGACCCCTTCGCAAAAGCACAACAGAAAATGCTGCTGGAGGATTTCTCTAAGGTAGATATGAATCAAGGTGTGACTATAGTCACATAATAATCATATAATAGTCACATAATAGTCACCCACTGTTAAAATAACAGAAAAGAATGAAAATGCTTTTAAAAGGGTTTAGCCATCTGTCATTTCTAGAACTGGTCATTCCAGTTTGGAAGGAGTTTTCATGGCATACTGCATTTTTAAATGTAATGCTTACAAATCCTTTACATTTTTAATCAATAGGCTTTATTAAAATATTAATCACATGAACAGTAATGCCATGCTTTTTATTTAAGTTATAAAGTTATGTGGCGGCACGGTGGCTTAGTGGTTAGCACGTTCGCCTCTCAGCGCTAGGGATTCCTGGTTCGAATCCCCATCTGGGTGGAGTTTCCATGTTCTCTCCGTGTCTGCGTAGGTTTCCTCAGGGTTCTCTGGTTTCCTCCAACAATCCAAAAACATGGATCAAGTCAATTGAGTTCTCAAAATTGCCCCATATAGAGTGTGTCTGTGTCAGTGATTGTGTGCCCAGCAATGGATTGGCGCCCTGTCCTGGGTCTATTTGCCCAGCGTCCGAGACGTTCTCCCCTGGATGGGCATGGGGAACCCCACCGCGACCCTAATAGAGGATAAAGCGGGAGATAAGGAATGAATGAATGAATAAAGTTGTGAGTACAGTTATGGCTTTTGGCACATCTGCACTAAGTTTAGAAGATGTTTGGCAGTCTTAAATGCTTAATTTTGTTCAAAAAAGGCAGTAAAAAATATGATTTGATGTCATGTTACTTTTTTTTTAACTTGTATACTTCTATAAAACTTTCATACAAAGCCTCAGAAATTGTCTGGACAAAATCATTGGCACCCTTAACTTAAACTCTCTTTTATTGAAACTGAAGTTATTAACGTTTAATCAGTTTCCTGCGCTAGGAGCTAATTCTCACTCCGTGGTGTTCACCACTGCAAAATGTTTTTTTTAAACTTTTGTTGTAGGGGGGAAAAAAAGATTAAAAAAAGGGGGGGGGGGGTGCAGTATCAGATAACTATCAGGTTTGATAATTCTACAGTGTAGCTGGTTTTCAGTGTAGTGTAGCAATTTGTAAGTCGATTTGGATAAAAATGTAAATGTAAATGTGGACTTTGGAACATTTTTTTTTATTTTCAAGTTCTCACCACAGTAGTTCTATAGAATTTAGACCTGACCTCATTGTTAGTAATTTCCGAACTCTACAGAGTTTTGTTTGCAACCCTTTCTGGGTGCTAAGTGATCTTTAAGGAAGACCCAGCACTCTGACATTATGCGTACAGACATATTTAGACCTTCATCATGTTTGCCTGTAGGGACTGTGTTCTTTTCTTTTTTTCTTGATGTACCATTTGTCTGCAGAAAGTTCTCCTCAATGGACTATTTCTGATTTAGGATAGTTCTAACTTTTTCTATTTTTGTGTCAACATTAGGGTCCTCCTGTGTCAACTATCTTATTATCCGAAACTTTGTGTTTGCAAGTCAGCTTGACTTGATAGAGTTTTATGCACTTCATTTTGTTCTTATAGTAATTTTTTACACTTCCTTCTACATCCAGAAAATTTACATATAGTGACACTGCACACAGTGGACACAGGGACATCTCCATAAAATCTGTGTAGATGGACTTGAGGCCATAAAATATTTTATACTTTTACACTTTATTTCACATTTGTAAACAATATTTTTTTTATTTAGTTAATGTTCTAAATTTCTATATTTCTCTAAAAATAACTTAATCGTTAATCGTTAAATAAATAACTTACAAATAAAGCATCACGTGATTAAATTGCAAATAGATGAGTAGGTTTTTATAAATATCTAAGTTGATATATGCATTTCCTTTTTTGCTGTTTTAGGTCCTTTTTTTATTTTTCAAAACTGGAGGGAGTAAATTAAAGGGGGAGGATGTATCTGCATCTGAGGCAGAGATAAAGGAGAAAGTCTCCAAACTGAACCAGGTACAGTGTTTCAAACTACAATTGTATTTGTTTAAATGGAACTTTACATTTTTATTTGCTCTATATATTTTCACCAGTGTGACATTAAATGGTTATGTTTGCTATACTGACAGGTCCTGGTAAAAAATAAATTAACATACTTAGGAGGTGTCTCGGTCACTATGATCGATTACCTTATATGGCCGTGGTTTGAGAGATTGGAGGCCTGGAACCTCAAACAGTAAGTGAAACTTCATTTAGACTTTTAGTCTTACCTTAAAATACAACAATGAAAAATGTAAGACATTTCATGAATCTGTTTTATTATGTTTTATTATTCCTTAAATTTAATTTAATTCAAATTTAATTTCAATGAAGGTAATAAAAAGTCATTATAAATACAGGTTTGTGGGATTTGAGTTTGCCTTCATCAATCTGAAGGTTGTGGATTCAAATTTCAGGTCCCCTGAAGTTACTAATGTGGGTCCTTGAGCAAGACCCTTAACCCTCATTGCTCAACCAAGTTTAAAAGGCTCTTTGGATAAAAGCGTCTGCTAAATAACAAATCTCATCAACTATTTCATTTTTGCTGAATGTATTTTGTGAAAATAAGATAAAACATTAAATTTCCATTTAAAAAAAATGATTGACTATGTTAAATATTGGACGGCACGGTAGCTTAGTGGTCAGCACGTTCGCCTCCAAGTTCTAATCCCCATCTGGGTGGAGTCCATGTTCTCCCCGTGTCCGTGTGGGTTTCCTCCGGGTTTTCCGGTTTCCTCCCACAGTCCAAAAACATGGATTCAAGGTGAATTAAATGTTAATAATTGCCCCATATAGAGTGTGTATGTGTGAGTGAGTAAGTGCCCAGCGATAGATTGGCGCCCTGTCCTGGGTGTATCTGCCCAGCGCCCGAAACGTTCTCCCCTGGATGGGCATGGGGGCTTCCCCCCCCCACACCCGCAACCCTAATATAGGATAAAGTGGAAGATAATGGAAAAATGGAATGTTAAATATTTAGGAAACGGTAACACAGGCATTAGGATGTAGCATAAGGATTAAGGTCAACAAAAAAGAATGCCTTAACTCTCATAGTTCGAGGGATATCATCTATCATGACTGACCCCTAACCCTGTGTTCTGACCCCAATCAAGCTTTGGATAAAAGTTACCTAAATGACCTATTGTAATGTAAATACAGTAAATTGTGATCATATATTAATTCCATGTAGAGCAACTGTTTTGATAGTTGAATTTGAATATCTAAAATTAAACTACTTTAACAATGAAACCCAGACTGGTTTTCTCACCAAGCTTCATAAATCTGTTACAGAATCGTTAACATTCAAGGTAAATTGAATGTTCTAAATTGCCCCATATAGCGTTTGTGTGTGTCTGTGTGAGTAAGTGTGCCCAGTGATAGATTGGCAATCTGCACAGCACCTGAAATGTTCTCCCTTGGATGGGCATGGGGAACACTAGTAGAGGATTAAATTAAAGATAATGATAAATGAAAACTTAAAATTCAGCATTGGTTATGTTCATACACAAGACCAAAGTAAAATTTATAATGATTACAAGTTTAGTAACATGACTACATATTCATTCATTCATTCATTATCTCCCGCTTATCCTCTATTAGGGTCGCGGTGGCGTTCCCCATGCCCATCCAGGGGAGAACATTTCGGGCGCTGGGCAGATAGACCCAGGACAGGGCGCCAATCCATCGCTGGGCACACACTCACTCACACAGACACACTCTATATGGGGCAATTTTGAGAATTCAATTAACTTGATCCATGTTTTTAGACTGTGGGAGGAAACCGGAGAACCCGGAGGAAACCCACGCAAACACGGGGAGAACATGGAAACTCCACCCAGATGGGGATTCGAATCGGGAATCCCCAGCACTGAGAGGCGAACTTGCTAACCACTAAGCCACCGTGCCGCCCCTGACTATATATTATTTTAAAAATAAATAACAGCATTAAATTATGCATTTAGCTTTGTTTGTATGCAATAAGCAGATAAGCACTTTTCTCTTTTCTAAGTTGTCTGGATGGACTTCAGGCACTAAACAACTGGATTCTGCTCATGCAAAAGGATCCAGCTGTGAAAGCAACAATGCACGATGTGGATAATCATAGAGGCTTCATTACCGCCTACATGACTGGAAAACCTAATTATGACTATGGTCTATGAACCTGTCCCTCTTTTATAGATCATTCACTTGTTGTGTAAGAACTAATATCTAATGTGGGTTTGTAACTAAGTGAGGGATGTTTAGGTTTAAAGCAGGAAAATTCATATAATAGCTTTGCTGATTAGACTTGAAAATAATTGTGACATATTTATACGCAAACAACTTGATTAACATGTGTACTTTGCTGCAAATGTGTTTCTTGAATTGTGAATTTTTGTGCCACGTGTCATCAAGACTAACATCTTGCATGTTAGTCCCCCTCTCCCCACTCCTCAGTGCTTATTGCACATGTCTAAAGGCAGGCTGTTATTGGACACTTACTATACACTTGCATAGAACACTTAACATTTTCCATCTGTGCCAGATGCTGTAGCAGGGAGAACATAGCACTCAGTAACATGTACAACACGGTCGGCACAGGATCTCAGAGACCTGCTCAGTAGGGGCAACCTCTCTTCCTTTTTTATTCATTCCTAATATGGTGCACAATGATAAGAGATTAATGTCTCCTGTGGTTACATGTTTCATGCAGTTGGGTTCAGTTATCATATTCCCTTTGGTTCCTTTTAATTTTGTGTAGTTATTTTTATTCATATTTACCTTCCTTTGTTTTTAGTTAAACTTTTTACTTTCCCCTTGAGTCTGTTTTCTTTGTTCTCACTCCTATCCACATTTATTATTTTTCACTTTCCCTACCTTAGGATTTTTAATTTGGTGTACTCTTATCCATTTGTTCACCCTTCCCTTTGGAGTTCAAACCATAAACGCAAGTTTACATGTTTTTCTATTTGTAAAATGTCATGATTTTAAAGCAGATAAGGTTGGGGGTAAAACTAAAATCAGTGTAGTTAGTGTTGTGCAATCTTTAAACCTTTTGTTAACCTTTTGTAAGGGTGAGTCCTAAATCAAATACTAACTCCAATGTCTTCATAATTTAAAAAATAGAAGTAAAAGCTAATCTCTATTTTGACCAGTTTTTTTTGTCAATAAAAATGTAATAACATATTTAATATTTTGCACTTGCAGCTTAAGTTTTTTAAAAAAAACATGCTAATAAGTTAACAGGGCATAATATTTTTTTCATTAAACACAAAGGCCTAACTGCGCATTTTCATTAAATAAGCTTTTCATTAAATGAAATTATCTTTCACATAACCTACTAGAGTTGCAGGAGAAAGGGGGGGGGGGGTCTTCCCATCCAGGGAAGAACGTTCCAGGTGCTGGGCAAATACACCCAGGACAGGACACCAATCCATCATTGGGCACACACACACACACACACACACACACACACAAACTCTATAAGGAGGCAAATTAGAGCAGACAATTCGTGTTTTCGAACTGTGGGACGAATCTAGACAATCCGGGGTAAGCCCACACAGACATGGAGAGAACATGGAGACTCAGACTTAACCACTACACCACTGTGCTGCCCATGAATTAGCATATACTTAAAGAAAGGGAGAAAAAAAATAGAGATTCTTTATTAGAACTTCTCTTTTTTTAAGTATAATATTTCAATCATGCAGCTCGGTGCCTTAGTGGTTAGCATGTTCTCCTCTCAGTGCTGGGGATTCCCGGTTCGAATCCCAATCTGGGTGGACTTTCCATGTTCTCCCCGTGTCCGCGTGGGTTTCCTCTGGGTTCTCTGGTTTCCTCCCACAGTCCAAAAACATGGATCAAGGTCAATTGACTTCCACAAATTGCCCCATATAGCGTGTGTTTGTGTGAGTAAGCGTGTGCCCAGCGATAGATTGGCCCCGTCCTGGTTGTATATGCCCAGCGCCCGAGACGTTCTCCCCTAGATGGACATGGGGAACACCCCCCCCCCCCCCCCAACCATACTAGAAGATAAAGCAGAATATAATGGATGGATGGATATTTAAATCATGTTTTGGTTAATGTGCACGATGTTTATGTAGCTATAATACTCAGGTGTCTACATACTTATGGTTGCACATCAAGAATATGTTTACATACAAAACACAGAAAAGACTTTGTCATTCTGACTTTGCAAAAAAAAA
>JAFMOD010000250.1:1875158-1895158 GCA_019802435.1 Corydoras maculifer
AGGGGAGAACGTCTCGGGCGCTGGGCAGATAGACCCAGGACAGGGCGCCAATCCATCGCTGGGCAAACACTCACTCACACAGACACACTCTAAATGGGGCAATTTTGAGAATTCAATTAACTTGATCCATGTTTTTGGACTGTGGGAGGAAACCGGAGAACCCGGAGGAAACCCACGCAGACACGGGGAGAACATGGAAACTCCACCCAGATGGGGATTCAAACCGGGAATCGCCTGACTAAATATAATGTAATGTAAATCTAATAAAGTGTCTAGTGAGGGATTTTTGCATTTACACAGATTAGATTTGATGAATTGGACACTTGCAGCTGAAAAAAATCGTTGTCGCCGTTTGTGTTCGGACTGTAGGCATGAAACTGTCAACATACATCTGAAGGAAAAACCTGAGTGGTTCTTAGAGAAGAACCCTCTTGGATTGGTGCCAATGCTTGAGACCTCTGGTGGTGAAGTGATCTGTGAATCCCCTATCACTTGTGAATACTTGGATGAGGCGTATCCTGGGAAAAAGCTGTTTCCCTCTGACCCCTTGGCAAAGGCACAACAGAAAATGCTGCTGGAGGATTTTTCGAAGGTAGAACCATACTGAAAAAACTGATACCGGTTCACACAATCATTCTACTTATGTATTATTGTTACTAGGACACACATTTACGCATTTCAAAAACAGATATGTGCAAATGTAAATACATCACATAGAAACAAATAAAGTTTAATCGTAAAAAATAGCTTTATGGTGAAATATTAAAACCATATTTCATGTCTCTCTAAAGAATTAAAAAGTTATTGAGTATTAACTAATTGTGTAAAATACATTGATCTGGCAGAATTAAATCACAGTTTAGAATATTGAATTTAAATCACAATAAAAATGTTGTAATACAGATACTGATCTTTACAACTTTCATTTGTGCTTCTATAAAAATATTTAGTATTTCCAATTAATTTTTAATCATCTTCCACATAAACCTACTAGGACACGTGGGGGGTTGCCCATGTGACTTATGTTTAATAATCATTATTTTAATATTTATTAATAATAATTCATTCATTGATTATCTTCCGCTTTTATCCTCTATTAGGGTCGCGGCGGGGTTCCCCATGCCCATCCAGGGGAGAACGTCTTGGTCGCTGGGCAGATACACCCAGGACAGGGCGCCAATCTATCACCGGGCACACACTCACTCACACAGACACACTCTATATGGGGCAATTTGGAGAACTCAATTGACTTGATACATGTTTTTGGACTGTGGGAGGAAACCGGAGAACCGGGAGGAAACCCACGCGGACATGGGGAGAACATGGAAACTCCACCCAGATGGGGATTCGACCCGGGAATCCCTAGTGCTGAGAGGCGAACGTGCTAACCACTAAGCCACCGTGCCGCCCTTTAATTTTAATTATTAATGAAAATGAGAACCAGGATTAGAACCTAGGTGAATCTGCAGCCGTAGAAAAGAAAGCCAAAACAAGAAGTAGCTAGGAAGGAGAAGTAACCCTGACATGTGATGTACACTCACTTTAACCAGTTGGTAATTGTTTATTGCTGTTTTAGATCATTCCTTTATTTTATAAAATTGCTGGAGGCAAATTGAAAGGGGAGGATGTATCTACACCTGAGGCAGAGATGAAGGAGAAGCTCTCCAAACTAAACCAGGTACAGTATAATATTTTAATTACAATCACATTACTCCTTTCTTAAGTCTTTGCACTGGATAACGTTCAGTTATAGAATAGACTTCAAGGTATTGTTACTGGTCAATAAATGGCTAAATGATGTATGACCAGTGTATTTATCAGATTTGTTACAGAGATATGAGCCAAGCAGAGCTCTCAGATCTTTAGGAACTGGTCTTTTAGTCGTGCCCCATATGAAAACCAAACATGGAGAAGCAGCCTTTAGCCACCATGGGGCGCTCCAATGGAATCAGCTGAATGAGAATATTAGACGAGCCCAGATTTAAGATGCTTTCGAATCCAGACTGAAAACATCGCTGTTTGAGAAGCTTACAGCTCAGTGTTAAAGTACTATTCACAAATTTCTCCTTATTTTTATTGTCTATATTATTCAATTCTTCTTGTCTTTCGGGCGGCACGGTGGCTTAGTGGTTAGCATGTTCTCCTCTCAGCACTAGGGATTCCTGGTTTGAATCCCCATCTGGGTGGAGTTTCCATGTTTTTCCCGTGTCCACGTGGGTTTCCTCCGAGTTCTCCGTTTCCTTCCACAGTCCAAAAACATGGATCAAGTCAATTGAGTTCTCCTAATTGCCCCATATAGAGTGTGTATGTAAGTAAGTGTATGCCCAGCGATAGATTGGCGTCCTGTCCTGGGTGTATCTGCCCAGCGCCCGAAACGTTCTCCCCTGGATGGGCATGGGGAACCCCCCCATGACCCTAGTATTATTAAGATATTATTATTATTTGTATTTTTGTCTTTGAATGCACTATTTTAATTTTTTAAAATTGCTTTCATTATTTGTATTACTCTGTAAAGCACTTTTTATTGCTTCTGTATGGAAGGTCTATAAATAAACTTGCCTTGTATTCAAATGTAATGCAGTTTACGGTCACATTGTATTTGTTTGGTCTCCATGTTTTTTTTTGTGTGACATTAAACCAGTTTTTGTTAAACTGATATTACAGGTCCTGGTAAAGAATAAACTCAAATACTTTGGCGGTGACTCAGTCACTATGATCGATTACCTGATATGGCCGTGGTTTGAGAGGGTGGAGGCCTGGAACCTCAAACAGTAAGTTTTCACATTTATACAAACATACAAAGCACAGACTTCCGTTGTAAATCGATATTTTATTCACAAGGTTTGCAGGTTAGGAAAAATAATCTGCTTATTCACTCCTATATAATGCAAAATAAATGATGTCATTTGAGCAGGGCTGTATAAACACTTTCTCAAATCACTGTACAAGTGAGGGATGTTTTATTAAGCATGAGTACCTACTCTTTAAAGTACATTTGAACGTTTTAATGAAAATCTTTTGCCAAAATCAATACAAAAGAAAAATGTAAAACTGTGATGGCCGCGCAGCTATGTATGAAGCACAGATTTGTGAATGAGGGGAGCAGGTGGGGTAATGGAATCTACCTGTGACCTGTCTGTGCCTCTATGTCTGGGAATTTGCTGAAGTTTTACCAGCAAGTTCTAAAATATTAATTTAATTCAATATCTGGTGGCACGGTGGCTCTCAGCACTAGGGATTCCTGGTTCGAATCCCCATCTGAGTGGAGTTTCCATGTTCTCCCCGTGTCTGCGTGGGTTTCCTCCGGGTTCTTCGGTTTCCTCCCACAGTCCAAAAACATGGAACAAGTTAATTGAATTCTCAAAATTGTCCCATATAGAGTGTGTCTGTGTGAGTGAGTGTGTGCCCAGCGATGGATTAGCGCCCTGTCCTGGGTCTATCTGCCCAGCGCCCGAGACGTTCTCCCCTGGATGGGCATGGGGAACCCCACCGCGACCCTAATAGAGGATAAAGCGGGAGATAATGAATGAATGAATAATTCAATATCTGGGGGCACGGTGGCTCTCAGCACTAGGGATTCCTGGTTCGAATCCTCATCTGGGTGGATTTTCCATGTTCTCCCCGTGTCTGCGTGGGTTTCCTCCGGGTTCTCCGGTTTTCTCCCACAGTCCAAAAACATGGATCAAGTCAATTGAATTCTCCAAATTGCCCCATATAGAGTGTGCCTGTGTGAGTGAGTGTGTGCCCAGCGATGGATTGGCGCCCTGTCCTGGGTGTATCTGCCCAGCGCCCGAGACGTTCGCTCCTGGATGGGCATGGGGAACCCCCCCCCGCAACCCTAGTAGAGGATAAAGCGGGAGATAATGAATGAATAATTCACTATCTTCCTCAGGGGATAAGACCCACACACACACACACACTATATGGGGCAATTTGGAACATTCAATTTACCTTGAATCCATGTTTTTTGACTGTGGGAGAAAACCTAGAGAACCAAGAGGAAACCGAATTTGAACCCGATTCCCCAGCGCTGAGAGGCAAAATGTGTCATAATTTCCTGTTGCATTTAGATTTGTTTGTAGAACATGTTCTCTTTTTTAAAGTTGTCTGGATGGACACATGGAGCTAAACAGCTGGATTCTCCTCATGCAAAAAGATCCAGCTGTGAAAGCAACAATGTTCGATGTGGACTGCCATAAGGTTTTCTTCAACTCCTTCATGACTGGCAAACCCGATTATGACTACGGTCTATAAACATGTCTCTCTTTCCCAACCAATAACTGTTTCAGGACCAAATGTGTATTTTCTGTGGGTTTGTGTTAATAACTGTGGGAGGAATGTTCAGATGTTACACAGCTTTCTGTAAACAGCTGGATTAAAATTTATACTTTGCTTATACTGTTTGTTTTTTTAATTTTGCTCTGATTATATACTTTGCTTATATGTTCCTAACATCATTTGCGCATCACTGAAGGATTTATACTGATGAAAAATTACCCATCTAACAATTCCAAGAAAAGTTAACTGTATAATTTTTTACATAAATGTTTGTCTTAATTATTTAGGTTTAATGTTGATGTAATCATCATTTAGCTCTGTGCCAGTTTTCCCTTTAAACAATACAATTGACATTAATTACAAGTAAAACTGTGGCGCATTAAATTTTTTGGGGATTATTTATTATGGCGTGATGGGGCTGCAGATATTAAAACAAGTAAATCAATCAAAACATGTGTTCTATAGCATTTAGAGGAAGCACCTTGTATGCTCATTTTTATTTAATAAATGAAAGAGAATATTTTGATTTTAGTACTAGAAAATATTATGTGAACTGAATACACAGTATATAAGAGGGCTGTAACCATGGCATTGAAAAAAAAATCCTAATACATTAAATATACATATTTATTATCTATTAAAAAGATTATATTTCAAACAGCTTGATGGTAAAATAGTGATATATATATATATATATATATATATATATATATAATCACTGTTTTATGGTCATGCCCATCCAGGGGGGAAACACAGGGCACAGGGCAGATCCACCCAGGACCGAGCACCAATCTATTGCTGAGCACACTCACATACACACTATATGGGGGAATTTAGAGCATTCAATTTACCTTGAAGCAATGTGTTTGGACTGTGGGGGAAAACCTGTGGACACCCACGCGGACACTGGGAAAACATGGAAACACCATTGGGATTCCAACCTTGATCCCTAGTGCCATGAGGCAAACGTGCTAACCACTAAGCCATCCTGCCGCCAAGTTACTGTAATATTGTTCATAATTAAAACTATTATAGGTTCTGTATATGGTTATGAAGGGATGACTGTACAGGAGAGTCATTATGCAGAATAACCCACACAGCATGATTGACACAAGACCTGAATCACCCTGAAGTGGTTCATATTGCAGTAATGACTGGCTCGCTGTAAATCAGCTTATTACACATACATCCAAATGATAGTAATAATTTGATACAGTGGTCAGCTGTTTAAAGCTACTAGTTTAGCACACTAAATGGAAGCTTATAATAAATTTATATATAACTTCACATTTAAATAAACGTGCATATATAAATCATTCTGTACCTTAACTGTACATAATAGCGGCCTTCATGAAATCTATGGGACATTAACTTAATTATTTAGTGCTTAAACTATTCATTTATTCATTATCTTCCGTCTTATCCTCTATTAGGGTCGCGGGGGGTTCCCCATGCCCATCCAGGGGAGAACGTTTCGGGCATTCAGCAGATACACCCAGGACAGGGTGCCAATCTATCACTGGGCACACACACAGACACGCATGCATACACACTCTATATGGGGCAATTTGGAGAACTAAATTGACTTGATCCATGTTTTTCGACTGTGGGAGGAAACCGGAGAACCCGGAGGAAACCCAAGCAGACATGGGGAGAACATGGAAACTCCACCCAGATGGGGATTCAAACCGGGAATCCCTAGTGCTGAGAGGTGAACGTGCCAACCACTAAGCCACCGTGCCGCCCATTTATATATAACTTCATATTTAAATAAACGTGCATATACAAGTCATTGTGTACCTTAACTGTACATAATAGCTGCCTTCATGAAATCTATAGGACATTTTAACTAAATTATTTAGTGCTTAAACTGTTAAGAGAAAAAAACAATAGTACATGATTAAATATTTTTATGGTGTAGCCTTAGAATCGGTGCAATGACAGTCTTGAGAATCTAGAACCTAACTGAGTCCATTTAGAATTCCACCATTGGGGAAATGTGGGGCATACTCTTGAATAAATACTGATGCATTTCTGAGCATCTCCTCAAAATGCTCTACCATCTGTGCATACGTTTGCCTCTGTAATACCAAAGGTCTGAAAATGTTGACCGGTTCTGCAGATAGAAACACTTCAGGAACTCCAATTTCAACTGGAACAAGTGGATTCCCGATAATAATGTGACTGAGTCTCTTTTCCTGCAAACACTTCTGTAGAAAACTCAACAAGTCTCGCAACCTCCGCTCTAAAAACAGGGGCCGCCATGCTGAAGCAGCTTTGTTTAACAGCAGATGCATCAAAACCGTTTTCAGATGGTAGTTACAAAGTGCAGTTTTGCCTTTTAAACTTGACTGTTTTTTGTGCAAAAAAGTGACTATTTGAAGGCATTGCATGTGGCAGGAATTTTCTGGAAGTTTCTTTGCGAAATACTTCAGTATGTTTCTCTCATAAACAGTGAACGAAAGGTTCCAGTGGATATCCGAGTTGTTGCTACTCTCTGAAGGAAAGTGTGAGATGAAGTACACGTCCGAGTCCTCAAACTGGATAGCTGGGGTCATGTTTAAAACGATGACCTTTCCTGACTTGAACTTAACCTTCAAAGCTCCAGGAAAGTCCAGGTTGCGGAAAGCGAGCTCAAATTCGTACTTGTGGGAGATCTGCCCCCAGGCTCTGGTCACTGAGATCTGAAACCACTTCATGACCTGATCTTTAGACATGTAATCAGTGTTTCTTGAACAGAGGAGTTCTTCTAATGTGTGATCACCAGTACTGTTTTGGTGTTGGTTGTGAAGCAAGCAGAGCATATCCTCACCAGGAGTGGCTGTGCCACAAAGACAACTTGGGCAGTTCTCAATGTTTTTTGTCAGCTTAATTATGCCACAGCCTTGGTGGTCTAATGGAATGTCAAAAGAAGATTCACACCACAGCTGAAACTGAAACCTGTAGGGTTCTGGAGTCGCAAATGGCACAATGATGTCACACATTAAAGGTTTACAGACTCTCCAGGACTCAAACATGCTGCCCACGCCAATGAAGTCCTCAAGCTCCATGTCAACGTCACGGTCACAGATGCTTCTCAAAGCCTCCAGCAGATCATCTGCAAAGCCTTCAACAAACTCCTGCACTCGTCCACACTCAAGGACAAAAGGGTGGAAGCTGGTCTCACAAAGGTTCCTTAAAACAGCTTTGTTTAAATCCAGGGCACTGGGGTTGATTGATCCACTGTTGCTCAGCCCATCTTCATCTTCAGCTAGTTCAGGTACATCATAAGGATTTGGATCCTGTCTACAAATTTCAATAATGAAGAAAATGGCAAGTGAAACCGCACCCCATAAGTACCAGCCATAGTAGTCACACTCAGAGATAAGGACTTCTTGATCTGTCTTTATAAGTTCTTGCTCAAGACGTTCCTGTTCAGCCTGCAGTCTCTCCTCATGCTCCTTCATTCTGGCCAAAATATCATCTTCCTGTTCTGTGTTGGTAGTATTCTCTTTAGGGAAAAGCTGTGGGTGGTTGAGAATGGCAGCTGCCACCACGACACAGATTCGTGCTATCGTTCCCTGCATTATTTAATGCTGAATCTGCCAAAAAAAGGAAAATAATGGACGGTTAGGTCTCATAAATAATGTATACATTACTGTAAACGGTGAAAAACAGTGGAGCTGCGCCATGGTTTCACATTTAAAACAGAAGGGCCAAGCCTACAACACAAATAAAACAATGTCTATATTTCCTTAGGGTAAAACTTTTCAAACTTTATTTTACACCCAGTCACCATATGATTGATGTGAAGAGGTATGCACTATATTCATTACTAATTTTTCATTCATTATCTTCCGCTTTATCCTCTATTAGGGTCAAGGGGGGGGTTCCCTATGCCCATCCAGGGGAGAACGTCTCGGGCGCTGGGCAGATACACCCAGGACAGGGCGCCAATCTATCGCTGGGCACACACTCACACACACAGACACACTCTATATGGGGCAATTATGAGAACTCAATTGACTTGATCCATGCTTTTGGACTGTGGGAGGAAACCGGAGAACCCGGAGGAAACCCACGCGGAAACGGGGAGAACATGGAAACTCCACCCAGATGGGGATTCGAACCGGGAATCCCTAGTGCTGAGAGGCGACCGTGCTAACCACTAAACCACCGTGCCGCCCCATGCACTATATTGTCATTTGAAAATAACAACTAATTAGTCATTCATTATCTTCCACCTAATTCACCACTAGGGTCTGGGGCAGAACATTTATGGCACTGGGCAAATATACCCAGGACAGAGCACCAATCTATCACTGGGCACACTCGTTTGGCACACAAACACACTATAAAGGGGAAATTTAGAACATTCAATTTGCCTTGAATTCATGTTTTTGGACTGTGGGAGGAAACTGAAGAACCTGGAGGAAATCCTCATGGACACAGGGAGAACATGGAAACCCCACCCGGATCAGTATTTGAACCTTTGAACCAAATTAACTGATTGCTAAAAGATTGTTTTTGCAACCACAGTAAAGCTGAATACCATTAAATGACTAAAGTTTAAAAATAAATGTTTTTGATCAGTGGTTTTTAAACTATGGTACACAAAGTAGCATAATTTGGTACTCCAGGTAATGGTATGGAAATACAAAACAATGTACTTCCCCAATATATTTTACTAACTGCATTCTGTAATTTGGCCACTAGACTGCGGTTTTTTATCGTTAGAGAAACCGGAAACATGATCATTGTTTATTTTTAAAAAAGCACAGTTTATTAGGGTCCATTTTTGGACTGTGGAAAGAAACCGGAGAACCCGGAAGAAACCCATGCGGTCACAGGGAGAACATTAAAACTCCATCCTGATTGGGATTCGAACCTGGATCCACAGTGCTGAAAGGAGAACGTGCTAATTACTAAGCCACCATGCCGTCCTGGCCGTGTATTATTGTGTAACTCCACCCAACGATACCTTTTTGTGATTTATTCACACAAAATGTACTTTAGTAATGCACTCCCGCTCATACCTTATTGCTTACTTACATACCTAAATGTTGTTTGCAATATATTGTTCCGTGACGAAAAACATAGGTTGTACTCAAAGGTTTTGGTTTGATAATGGGATATACATGTAATTCTAGTATCGTTTTAATCTGACAAAAGCGGGGGTGGGGGGTGGAATGTGCTCCCCCCTCACGTTAATGTAGTTACCGTAAATAGTGACTGCGATAATGCACAAGGCTGGCTGCTACTGCAATAAGTGGAAGGAAGTCTGAAAATCTGCAGAACATTTTGCAATATTTTAGTCTATTTAGTTGAAATCCGGGCGGCACGGTGGCTTAGTGGTTAGCACATTCGCCTCTCAGCGCTAGGGATTCCCGGTTCGAATCCCCATCTGGGTGGAGTTTCCATGTTCTCCCCGTGTCTGCATGGGTTTAATCTGGGTTCTCCGGTTTCCTCCCACAGTCCAAAAACATGGATCAAGTCAATTGAATTCTCGAAATTGCCTCATATAGAGTGTGTGTGTGAGTGAGTGTGTGCCCAGCGATGGATTGGCGCCCTGTCCTGGGTCTATCTGCCCAGCGCCCGAGACGTTCTCCCCTGGATGGGCATGGGGAACCCCACTGCGACCCTAATAGAGGATAAAGCGGGAGATAATGAATGAATGAATAGTTGAAATCCACTGATAGTATTGTTTTTAATTTCCACAGCAAAAGAGATTTGGGGTTAAAATACAAAATTGACATACCTTCCGACAAATAAAGTGCATGTACAGTAAATCTGAACACAGTTTTTAATCAGTCTGCTTACTGACCTATTAAAACATCTAAACATAATAAAGAAGTCCTTATAAAATAATTTATACTTCTGTTGTTCTTAAAAGAAACTAAACAGAATGGTGAACTCACTCAGTACAAGCAAGCAGGAAGTCATTTTCTCTGTACTATAAACAGGATGTCAGTTTTGGTATCACAAGAAGTTGACCTGACCTGTTCATTTGTATTAAGCAGATTTCAGCAGCTCGGGGAAATACATGCCACAGGATTGTAACATTATTTTTCTAATTAAACTAGTTGTACATTTAAAAATGTGTTGCAATTGAATACTTGTCACTTCAGTTTATCATACAGTCTTCTTTAGGGATACAAAATTTACATTCGCAATGGATAGATAAATATAAAAAAAATACAAATATAAAAACTGGCGCTGGGCAGGTACACCCAGAACAGGGCGCCAATCTATCACTGGATACACACTCACTCACACAAACACACTCTATATGGGACAATTTGGAGAACTTAATTGACTTGATACATGTTTTTGGACTGTGGGAGGAAACCGGAGAACCCAGAGGAAACCCATGTGGACACGGGGAGAACATGGAAACTCCACCCAGATGGGGATTCGAACCGGGAATCCCTAGTGCTGAGAGGAGAACGTGCTAACCACTAAGCCACTGTGCCGCCCAAGCTCTATAACAATATTGTAAATTCAATTTGTTTACGTTGTTGTCAAGGAGTTGTGTGACTCATTTTGCAAAAACACAACTTCACATCTAAATGAAAAAAGGCCATGGTCCTGCCCTGCAAATATGTAGTCTGCCTGCCAGCGGGTGCAACAACTGGAAACCAAGAGTCACAGGCTGTAATGATGCTGCCTGCCCAAAACATACACACTGAAGCAAAGCACTTCTTTTAGTAAACATCTGTAAAACATGACTAATACCAATGACATGAAGCAGCCTAAGTGTACCATACTGACAACCTAGATAGACAAAAGTACAGACCAGATAGTAGGCAGATCATTGGAGAGTAGTGATTTTTTCCAATTCTTAAATCAGTCCTATTAAGTTGGGGCAGTTAGGTTTGTGGTTAACCATCCTTGTAGCCTGTGTGTTTGTGTCTACATATATATATGTTTTAAATTTGTTATCTTGTGATGACGACTTAAAACAAATAATAACACATCCTCTCTGGGTTTTCAGTACTGTACAGCGTCTTCTCTCTAGCATCCAAATCAGATCTAATGGCAGGTAAGACCCTGTTGCAAAAACACCCTGTTATCTGCTTTAGGAAAGACCAGAGTCACGATTTACTATAAAACTGTTATAAAACATTACATTTATTACACAACTGTTGAAGTATTTACTTCAAGTTACCCCATAAAACCAGGTGGCTCGGTGGCTTAGTGGTTAGCATGTTTGCCTCTCAGCGTTGGGTATTTTCAGTTTGAATCCCAATCTGGGTGGAGTTTACATGTTCTCCCCATGTCATGTTTCCTCTGGGTTCCCTGGTTTCCTCCCACAGTCCAAAAACATGAATCCAGGTAAATTGAATGCTCCAAATTGCCCCATATAGAGTTTGTTTGTGTGTGAGTAAGTGTGCCCAGATAGATTGGTGTCCTGTTCTGGGTGGATATGCCCAGCGCCCAAAACGTTCTCTTTTGGATGGGCATGGGGGACCCCCTTCCCCACGACCCCAGTAGAGGATTAACAGAAGATGGATGTCATAAAACCGATATATATATATATACACACACACACACACACACACACACACACACAAGTGGCTTAGTGGTTAGCACATTCACCTCTCAGTGCTAGGGATTCCCAGTTCGAATCCCAATCTGGGTGGCTTTTCCATGTTCTCCCCGTGTCCGCATGAGTTTCCTCCGGGTTCTCCGGTTTCCTCCCACAGTCCAAAAATATGGATCAAGTCTATTGAATTCTCCAAATTGCCCCATATAGAGTGTGTCTGTGTGAGTGAGTGTGTGCCCAGCAATGGACTGGCGCCCTGTCCTGGGTGTATCTGCCCAGCGCCCGAAACGTTCTCCCCTGGATGGGCATGAGGAACCCCACCGCGACCCTACTAGAGGATAAAGCGGGAGATAATGGATGGACATACATATCAGGTGCATTAACAGAACCGACCTGACACTTTTCTGCTTGCTTAAAAATAAGTCGTGATCACGAGACAAGATTTATTATCTCCTGATAACGACTTAAAAAAATAACAACACATGTGCTCTTTCGTATAGACTAGCTTGGTTTTGTAACTTAAAGACAAGTCTACATTAACAGTTATATGCTTTTTTCGTGCTCTGTTAATAGCAGCATCACGTCGGTCTGTATTTTGGGATGTTGTTAGTAACATGTCAGCTACAGGAAGCTACACACGCCTCCATAACACGCTGTTTGAGTGAACTTTAATCCGTGTACAAAAGTATTAACCTCATTAAGCATAGTAATAACCTCGCGTTTTCGCAACTAGCTATTCTTCACAAGCGACGTGAAACCCACATTATTTGACCTCAGTAAGTTGGAATCTGGCGGTTTGAAACTTTACCACACCGTTTCCTCAACAGCCCTCAGACATCTGAAGCATCAGCCCGCCGTTACTGCGAATCAGTCAGGATTGACATCAAAGTTACGTGATAATAAAACAGTCAGAGCGCGGTTACTATCAAGTTCTGCTGAAATAACGATGAAGAAAGACAGACCTGCCTTTAATGCTGGAGTTTCGGTTGCAGCTCCATCGTTACTGTGGCGTTCCTCCTGAGAGGCTCGCGGTGGAGAAGTTTCGTTGCTCGTTTCCTGGAACGCAGCCCACTCGTGAAATTCTTTTTCCTCGTCTATAAAAAGCTCATGGCGGGACAGGAGGGGCAGAATTTAGACGTCGCGTTAAACAACTAACCGTTTGTTTCAGCCAGACGCCTCTACACACCATTAACACAAGTTTGTACTAAACGGGAAACGTGGACGCCTTTTATCGTGGGTGTAACTTTTGCATTACCATTCATTATCTTCCGCTTCATCCTATATCAGGGTCGCGGGGGGAGAACGTTTCGGGCGCTGGGCAGATACACCCAGGACAGGGCGCCAATCTATCGCTGGGGACACACTCACTTACACACACACATACTGTACACACTCTATATGGGGGAATTTGGAGAACTCAATTGATTTGATTCATGTTTTTGGACTGTGGGAGGAAACCGGAGAACCCGGAGGAAACCCACGCGGACACGGGGAGAACATGCAAACTCCACCCAGATGGGGATTCGAACCGGGAATCCCTAGTACTGAGAGGAGAACATGCTAACCACTAAGCCACCGTGCTGTCCCATTGCTGAATTATTAAATAAAATTTATTCACTATATTTCACTTAGTGGTTAGCATGTTTCTCCTCTGTGGGGCTTTAGGTTCGAATCTCAATCTGGGTGGAGTTTCTTCCAGGTTGTTCTCCCCGTGTCCGCGTGGGTTTCCTCCGGGTTCTCCGGTTTCCTCCCACAGTCCAAAAACATGGATCAAGTCAATTGAGTTCTTCAAATTGCCCCATATAGAGTGTGTCTGTGTGTGTGAGTGAGTGTGTGCCCAGCGATAAATTGGCACCCTGTCCTGGGTGTATCTGCCTAGTGCCCGAAACGTTTGCTAATAACCCAGAAAACCTAGTTTACAAATAAGATTTTTTTCTAGTTATGAATACTTATCTGTGACAGAAGAAATGAGAATGAGCTTTGCATTGTGATCTCAACCTGTTAGCAGTATTGGTGCTCATCTTTAGCAACATTATACCACTAGATGGCACTAATCCATCAACTATTTCGACGAGATGCTTTACAATTTACTTTTCAAGACCCTTAACCCTCATGGCTCCAGAGATGTTGTGATTAACCCTGTGTTCACCTTGTAAGTCGCTTTGGATAAAATCGTCTACTAAATGACCAAATGTATTATTATTATTATTACTGTTGTTGTTATGAAGGTCTATTTGCCTGAGAACATGCATTTAAATTACATATACTTAATTAAAACATTGAACTAAGGGCAAAAATATTTCATTTGTTAAAGCAAATTTAGTATTTATACATCTTGTCTATTTTTTTGTCCATGGTAGGCCATGCAATAAAGAATCTGACTTACCGATCTTTCTAAAAGTAAATGTTGACAAAGGTATAACTGGAAATGTTTGCAAGTTTAAGTCAAATAGGACTTTAGTCGTTTTTATAGAACAGACATTTTTAATGCTAAAGAAGGAAATTATACTTTATTTTAACTATATAAGGTAAGGTTTGCATGCATGCTTTAAAAAAACTCCATATTAAGAAAAGACCATAAAGGACCTTTCCTCAAATGTTTCTACAAAGTTGAAAGTATACAATTGTTCTGAATACATGATTAATGCTCGATGTTATATACCAGTGTCCATAGAACTGAATAAACCAATTTTATTCAACTATTAAGAGATGTGTCCTCCTATTTCTGTCCATATATTGTTCATAATTTCATTTAATAAAGGCTCAGTTTAAACCATCAATATCATTCTCAATATAAATTAACTTAAAGTCTTTTAAAGGACTGAACTTAAGTTTGACAAAAACAAACAAACACAAACAAATAAAATGACTAAACGAAAGTCTGGATGTTTTGGGTGTTGCTCGAGTATCGACTGCCACCTAGCGGCATTTATAAAATATTTTAAGTACCATATCTAAAGTTCTTCTCAAGTATATCAAGTAAAAGATATTGGTTGCGACTATTTTAGTGTATGTGATTAATTGATATAGAAGATCCATCCTAGTTATTAATGCAATTAAATTATCTTTATGTAGATAAGTATATGCGTCACTTAAAAATACATACTCAATTGACTTGATCCATGTTTTTGGACTGTGGGAGGAAACCGGAGAACCCGCAGGAAACCCACACGGACACGGGGAGAACATGGAAACTCCACCCAGATGGAGATTCGAATCACTAAGCCACCGTGCCGCCTATATATATATTTTATCTTCTGCTAGGGTCGCGGGGGCATACTTTCAGCGACTACAAATAAAATTAAACATATCTACAGACATTCAAACATAGTCCTCAAACTAATTTTACTGCAAACTGTGTTCTTACTCCTACACGTAGACATACATACATATAGACGTACCTACGTTTATTTTTAAAAAGTCGTTCTTTACATTAGTTTATATTGAAAACAGGGCGGCACAGTGGCTTAGTGGCTCTCACGTTCGCCTCTCAGCACAAGGGATTCCCGGTTCGAATCCCCATCTGCGTGGAGTTTCCATGTTCTCCCCGTGTCTGCGTGGGTTTCCTCCGGGTTCTCTGGTTTCCTCCCAAAGTCCAAAAACATGGATCAAGTCAATTGAGTTCTCCAAATTGCCCCATATAGAGTGTGTCTGTGTGAGTGAGTGTGTGCCCAGCGATGGATTGGCGCCCTGTCCTGGGTGTATCTGCCCAGCGCCCGAGATGTTCTCCCCTGGATGGGCATGGGGAACCCCACTGCGACCCTAATAGAGGATAAAGCGGGAGATAATGAATGGATGGATATTGAAAACACAATAATTCAGTTGTGCCTCGATTGTATTTCGCATGCTTGTTTTTTAGCGTGTACATATTTTTTTTTTAATAAAACGTACTGATACATATGTCTCTGCATCTCTTCTTTATTATTAAACGAATTAAATATTAACACGAATAATAATTAATAGCTAAACACAGAAACGGATGATTCAGTAACATTGATGCCCTGCACCTGCTGGGCGTGGAGGGGGAGGAGCCTAATGCAGTCACCTCAGTGGTTACATCATCAGAACCACAACAATAACAGAGCCGCAGCATCGATGGACAGGAACGTGATCAGAAAAGCAAACAGGCATCACTACGGGTCAGGGTGCACTTTAAAGTAGGGTAGTAATTTACTTTTCTTAAAAGTCTGCACAGCCGACAATTTGCTGCTGTTTCTGGTTTAAGGAAAACGTTGGACCGTTTGGTTGATCCGCATAGCTTTTCTGATGGATCGCTTTAAGGTGGTTCTGCAATACTTCCAGTCCAACTCCGAGTCCATTTCCAACGGTATCTGTATAGTGCTGGCTCTGGTGAGCGTTAAGCTCTACACCAGCTTTGATTTCAACTGCCCGTGTTTACCTCAGTACAACAAAATGTACGGACTTGGAGTGATGTTCGTACCCCCGATTATTCTCTTCTTACTGGGGATTCTGGTCAATCGTCATACCGGAGTGATGATGGAGGAATGGGCCAGACCCTTAGGACAGAGGACTAAAAACCCAGCTGTAATAAAGTAAGTATTCTTATTTTTCATGACTAACAAGATGTTCCTTACATATATCTTCTGATGCAACTAAGAATCATCTTGGTCATCATAACATAAGACTATTATAGTTTTACTGTACCAGTCAAATGTTTATACACACCTACATAATGCTCAGCATATTGTATATCTTCATCTTTTCATTTACTTACTGTAAAGATGGTCTTTGTAGTTCTACAATTCTAGATTGTAGTGCATCTGTTTTTGGACTACAGTCCATACAGTTTTAGTCCCCTTTACTCTGTTCACTAATGGCCAGGAACCAAATGGTACCACAACAGAGCAGATATTATTTGGTTGGTGCATTATTCCTATTCTATTGGTGCTGGGATACAGCACTGCTGCACTAAAACCCCCTCACCACATCAGTGTCACTGCAGAACTGACAAGAAACAATCCACCACCCAAATTATACCCATTCTGTGATGGTTCTGAACAATTAATATTATTTGTATTAATAATCCACATTAATGATGAAAATATTTTTCAGGTAACGCATATACTAATCTAAATAAAAATAATGTAATTGTATTAATAATCAGAGAACCAACAGGGGACTAACAATAACAAAGAAAACAGATGTTCTACAGTCTGTAATTGTAAAACTACAAAGTCCAGCTATATGGTAAGTGAGAACAAATAAACAAAGGAGCAAAAACGAGGTGTGTAAACTTTAAAACTTTATAAAACTAAACCTTAACAACTTCAGATGCTACAGTATGGTACCTGTGAGTTCTGATATATAATTGTGGTCTATTGTTTGCAGGTATTTGTTTTCAGCTATGATCCAAAGGGCCATGTTAGCTCCCATGGTGTGGATCCTGATGTCACTGCTGGATGGGAAGTGTTTCATCTGTGCATTTAGCATGAGCGTGGACCCCAAACACTTCACTGGGTTTCCCAATAACACGGGTCTGGAGGTGGTTCGAATCATGGCTAAAGTTCCCTGCAAAGAAGATGCCATCTTTAAGGGCAACTCCTTCCACAAAGCAGTCTCACGCTATGTGAGATGTTATTCTCAGGTCAGTGAAGTTTTTATCTTGACATTTATTAACCAAAGTGTTCAAATCCTTCAAAATCCATAATAAATGCTTTTCTAATAAAAACATTGTAATAAGAGCAAAGACAATAATACTGTTCATTCTTTCAGGCAATCGGTTGGTCCATCCTCCTCTGTCTTATCTTTTTGGGTGCAGTTGGTCGAATCATGAAGCCCTGCTTTAATCATGCCACCTTCCTCCAGACACGTTACTGGAGCAATTATCTAGACGTTGAGCAGAAGCTCTTCGATGAGACCTGTGTCCATCATGCCAGGGAGTTTGCCAGGAAGTGTGTCGTGCAGTTCTTTGAAGGTATACAAGATGATATGGTGCTTAGGTTGCCTTATTCTCCAAACCTTCGACTCAAGAAAAGACAAGATGAAAACGACGAGGAAGAAGAACATCTCCATGGTGTGACCACAAAGGACCAGGTGGATCAAATGCTTCAGAACTGGTTCGAGTCCAAACCTGAGCTAGATGTGACCAGGATCATTCATAGGCCTTCTAAATGTGTTACATGGGAAAATCCTGATGGACAAATTCTTTATTCTGATGTGTAAATATGCAATACCATAAAAAGATCACAGACATGTTAAAGATTTATTTTTAAAATATTAAATAAATAGTGCATATATATTTCCACAAAGCAATACATTGTATTATAGAATAGATTATATATATTTATGTATTAGAGAGTTAAAAACATGTTCAAACTACTCAAACTGTGTTTTCTTAAAATGTTCTATATTCAAGCCTTGCTAAGTTAAAGCCCTCGCACACTGAGATTTGCCTCTGTGCCAGGACTTAATTTTGCATGGCTGGTTTTGTTTTGCATGCCTTTCTTTGCACACATTACTCATGAAGGACACACACAGGGATATGATGCAAATTATTGCAGAGATTTTAAAGTCTGTAAATAAAATAAATATTTTACAAGATTAACCAGGTTTTGTCCATTTCTTTACATTTTTTAAAATTACTTTTAATATATACATTATGGTTCTTTATTTTAAATAATCAGTATCTACACGTCTGTACAGATACTACAGTATCTATCCACAGTGTAAAGTTTATAGCTACTTTTTATATTCTATCAAGTATATTCTATATAGGCATTGTGGAAAATATTTTGTAGATTGCATAAAAGGTACAGTATACCCAGTCTTACAGTATTTAAAGCATTGGGTCCTGTTTTTCTAAATGATGTATTATGTTGTGTACACCATTACCATCGTTAGAATTTTACAGAGCAATAAAAAACACAGACAGTAGCTAATTGAATGTGAAGTACACGTCTACTATAATATTTTAATTTTGCAGTTACTCAAATCTTTTTTGTGTGATGATGATTGAACAGTGCTACAGAAGTTCAAATAATTTTTTGCAATGTCTTAGATCATGATTAGCAAATGAGGAAGCTAAAAACCATAATAAGTAACAGTAACTCGAATGATTTACATGATTTAAAATTTAGAAACTCATAGGCTTCTCTAATTAAGTCGAAAAAAAAAAACTTAAAAAATATTCAAAGCCACAAAGCAGTGATGTTCACAAAAAGAAAACCAAATGTAACCATGAAAAGTCCTATTTGTAACTTCCTTTCACAGTCCACAGTCCAAAAACAAGGATTGAATATGAACTGCCTTTTCTGAATTGCCCCATCTAAATTGCCCCTATGTAGTGTGTGTACTGTATGTGTGTCTGAGTGAGTGTCTGCCCAGCAGTGGAACAGTTCCCCTTCCTGGATGTACATGCCCAACAATCTCCCCTGAATGGGCACCTTTGTGGAGAATTAAGACAATGAAATGAGATATGCACGTTCATCTTATGCACATTATGGCCATTTAAAAAATTCATTTATTATCTCCCGCTTTATCCTCTATTAGGGTCGCAGTGGGGTTCCCCATGCCCATCCAGGGGAGAACGTTTCGGGCGTTGAGCAGATACACCCAGGACAGGGCGCCAATCCATCGCTGGGAAAATTTAAAAAATTTAACAGTTTAATTTTTTTAGTAAGGGCGGCACGGTGGCTTAGTGGTTAGCACATTCGCCTCTCAGCGCTAGGGATTCCCGGTTCAAATCTCCATCTGGGTGGAGCTTCCATGTTCTCCCAGTGTCTGCGTGGGTTTCCTCTGGGTTCTCTGGTTTCCTCCCACAGTCCAAAAACATGGAGTCAATTGAATTCTCAAAATTGCCCCATATAGTGTGTGTCTGTGTAAGTGAGTGTATGCCCAGCGATGGATTGGCGCCCTGTCCTGGGTGTATCTGCCCAGCTACCAAAACCTTCTCCCTTGGATGGGCATGGGGAAACCCCCTGCGAACCTAATAGAGGATAAAGCGGGAGATAATGAATGAATGAATATTTTTTAATATCTTTAAATGCAGAACGTTCAAAATATATATTATTTGGCATCAGAACACGTTCCACCTCTGTTTTGTACTTAAAAAAAAAAAAAAAACGTTACATAAAGTTGCGCCAGGTGTAACCGGTGCGGCTCCTCCTTCGTGTCCAGTGCGCCCTCAGTGCACTGGACACGAAGGAGGAGCCACGTTTGGTAACAATGTCAAACTACA